>CM021100.1:140977628-141151699 GCA_007115665.2 Sequoiadendron giganteum | reverse complement strand
AGCAGAAGCCGTGCTAGTGATAGAAACAGAGCCACCAGCTTCACCACCATCACAGAGGTCACAAAGTCCTATTGATTTGGACTCGCCACCACGAGACATTGCCACGGCACAGTCTCGTTCTTCTAGCATTCAGGGGACCTATGTTCCTCCTCCCAGCGATGCTAGCCGAGATTCTATCTGGCTGGAAAGCTCGCTTGGGAGAAAGAGGGAGAGGCCTTCATATCAGCTTGACTTCTCTGAATTCCATCATGACCCACAAGACATGCCGGTAAAGAAGTTGAAGAAGCAGACACATGTAGAAAAGAATGCAGAGAACGAGGTCATCATAGAGACTGTTGCCCCACCTGAAGACAAAGATATACATAATGTGAGGGTTGAGGATTTCACGCTTTCAAAGGTGAACCTTGGAAAGACCACTCGACAGGTGGAGGCAGACCTTCTTGGAATTGCCTCGGCGAGTGTCAAAACTTACTATAAATAGCAGGTGGCTATAAATAGCAGGTCAAGGCAGAGGACTGGCAAAACAAGTTCACAAGGCAGAGAGTATCATATGGTGAAATTTTCAGGCAAAACGGAGCTATAGGGGTCGAAAATCAAGGGACTGTTCAGAAAATCAGCTGAGTTGACACAATAGACTGAAGACGAATCAGGCAGATATAAAAAAGCTCTAAGTCTGGAAAATGAAAGTTGCCTAATGAAAATGCGCCCTAGTCAAGGTGATGAAGACTTAAAATATTCTAAGTATGGGAAATGAAAGCTCATGTGTGAAAATGCGCCCACCTCAAGATTGATAGCCTGAAATATTCTAAGTGTGAAATTGGAAGTCACACATGCCAAATGCGCCTTCACTTGAAAGTACCACCCTTGAAATGCGCCCACCATGGAGACCCCTTGAAAATTTCTAAGGCATGAAACAAAACCTTGACACCTAATATGCGCCCATGATGAAATCAAAAGTGAGCACATAGAAATGCGCCCAAGGGGTCAAGAGGGTAAAAAAAAAAAAAAATCTTCTAAGGCATTGAGAATTTCCTAAGGCATTGAAATGAAAGTAGCCACCTCTATTTGCGCCCTCATCTTGAAGCCCACCATGCTATTTGCGCCCAAGGAAGGTGGTGATTAGTAAAATTCCTAAGGCATAAAGTGAAAGCTTCCTAGGCAAAATGCGCCCACCTCAAGATTGATAGCCTAAAATATTCTAAGTATAGAAATGAAAGTGGACATCGCAATTTATGCCCTCAACTTGAGAGACTTTGTTGACCAGTGGTGAAGAGGTGTAAAGCACCAAGGGAGGACGCCCTACCCTCCAAATAGCATTAATGATGACTGAAGTCAACTTGATGCCCCTTTCCAAGTTGACTCCAGATCTCCACAGATCATGCATGTCAGATCCCACTAATCTAGGATGTCTATTTGACTCCCACGATTTGTGGATCTCAGATCTCCTCAAAAGGTGGATGTCTATTTGGAGACACATTTGTAACATAAGTTCACTTTTAGTTAGGTGTCAGTCAACTGAGGTAGACTTCCAGTTTGACTTTTGTTTAGTTTCAGTTAACTGAAGTAGATTTCCAGTTAACTGTTTGCTCACCTACTTTTAGACATAGAATAATATCTTGCTGATTGGCAAGAACTGTTTGTTAACTCAAGGAGATTTTAGGGTTGCCTACTCCTTTGAGTTTCTATAAATAAGAGCCTTAGGTTCTTTATTTGTTTAACCTTTATTTGCTAGCAAAATTGCTGCGCCACTGTTGCCAGAGTTCGCTTGTTTATATCTGTTCACTCTTGGATGAGAGTTCGTTGGTTGATCGCAATTGTGCATGATTTCGTGCCTTTGCTGTCCCGACCTTTGTAATTCTTTGAAGAATCTTAAAGAAATAAATCAGATGGTGCAAGCTTGATTGATCTAATTATTTGAGTTATTCAAAGTCTTGTTTTTAAATAGTGCATTGTTTCAATCTCCTCCTTGGACAGGTGTCGTCGCCTCCTTGGATATTTTGTCATCAATCATTATCGTTTGATGTTGTTTAATGATCTTTCTTGCAGCCTAGACTTTGGACAGGTGTCGTCACCTCCTCGGGAATCCTGTTAGAAAGGCCATCGTTCCTTGTTGTTTCCAGTGAGCTGCTTCCAAGCCTATACCTCGGATAGGGGTTCCTCCTCCTTGGCAAGTCTCAGATCCAGTTTACCGTAACGAGTGTTTGCTTGTATCGAGCCCTATCTTGGTATATATCCGAAGGTTCAGAGCCTCGGCCATATTCCATTGAAGACGGAGGATTCAAGTAATCCAACCATACCATTTCGCTCCTACGCCCTCATGCTCTGTTTATCTTGAGGAGGTAGGATAGTCTAGAAGCTTAGTTAGTCGTAGTTAAGATCTGCGGAAACCAGAGAAAAAGCTTAGCTACGGCGCATTGGTTTATGCACCCTTGTGTCCTGCCGCTGAGTAAAAAAGATAGGAAATCTTAGTACACCCTTTTTTTACAGTATAAAATCAGCAAAGAGAGATCTTCCTCTCTATAATCCGAAGAGCATGTACTAACACACTTGCAATAGCTGTCCGTTTCCAATAAGCACTCCAGAGGTGCTAATTGAAACGCCAACAGAACAGGCAAGTGATTTTAAATCACCCGGAGTTGAATATTTTAAAGAGAAAATTTAAAATGTCTAAGGCAAATTTTATGAAATTGAGGATTTAAATGACAGACATTTTAAAAGTTGGAAATGAATCTACAACTCCCACGAATTTTTTCGAATCAAATTTATTTAAACACTGCGAAGAATTTTAAATGGAGTTCTCAAACAAATCAGAGTGATTTTCTTGCGAGTTGTTTAATTACCAGCAGTTAACTGGCGGACTAGAAAGGAAAATTCGAATTTTTACAAGGAAAGAATCTTCATTAATGGCAACTGCCATAATGATTGGCTGACGACTAGCCCACTACTGCGCTTGAATTAGAAGATGCCGAACGGAGAGAGTGGAGAATTGATGAAGGTGCTAAAAATAACCCCAGCACTAATTGGCAAGATTCTTCGAGAAGAATTATTTAAGCAGTCTCTCCTCTCATTTCTTCTCACATTTTTCGAAGTTGAGTTGCTGAAGAAGTTCTTGAGAGATTGAAATATTTTCGAGTTGCTGAGAAGAGAAGTTCTTTGAAAATTCTATTTTTATTTCGAAGTGTTGAGTTGCTGAGGAAATTCTTGAGAGATTGAAATCTTTGAAAGTTGCTGGAAGCGAGCTTGAGTTTTCTTTTTTCGTAGTGTTGAGTTGCCGAAAGTGCGAATTTGCTGGAGGATTTATTTCTCAAGTTGCAGAGATTCTCGAAGTTGCTGCAGATTTTACTTGTTCAAGTTGAGAAGAAATTCGAGTTTCCACACTAGCAATGATCTCTTTGTTCTTCAAGTTGCTGAAGTTGAAAGTTAAAGGTTGGCGGAAGTTGAAGCAAAAGATTTAATTAATTTTGTGATGAGAAAATTGTTGAGTTGCTGAAAGTTGTCAATTTGCTGCAAATTTTCCTCGCTAGTCGGAGGCCAAGTTGCTGAAGTTTTTGAGCTCAGAGTTTTTTATACAGTTTGAGGTTTGGAGTTAGAAATTTATGCTGAGAGACTTCATTTTCAAAAGCTAACTCCATATCCGCAGCCGTCTCGAAATTGTTTTATTTTATAAAAAAAAAATCTGCAATCTAACTTATTGTTATTTTATTCTATTTCGCAGATGGCCGGAGCAAAGGATGTTGCAAGAACAAGCAGAGCTGCAGGCAGAGCTGCAAACACTGAAACGGGCAAGACTAACTCATCCCGGCAGGCAATGATCAAAAGGCTTGCCAAGTCATTTCTCCCAAAATCGGCAATTGTTTCAAAGTTGGCAGGATTATGTGACACCAATCTCGGGTCGTTTAATCTAAATGCACTCAAGTCTAGGATGTACGGACTGGGAGGCCATCAACCGTCAGTCACGGCACATAACATCATGAAGAGTGGTATCTACGCAGCCGCTGGTTTTCCACCAGCAATTCAGTGCCCAGAGCTAATCATGGAGTGTGCGAACTACTACAAGCCGGAGCGTAGAACCATTGTCTCGCCGGATGGCAAATTGCTTGCCAACTTCACGCCAGATGCCAGCGGAGAGGCATTTGGGATTCCTACTGCTGAAAAGATGTTGTACAGATCAAAGGAGAGGGCGGATAAAATGTACTCCACCTCCTTCGAGAGGGTTGCTGCGGTCATCAACAGAGTTTGGATGCAAAAGCCAAAGCCACCTCGCACTAGACTCCCAAAGCAGATAATTGCCGAAGATGTGAAACAGGAATACTGCGACTTGATGATGATACTGAGCCGAATAAATGGGAGTGCACAAGCCTACTTCTTTGAGCCTTGGATGTTCTATTTCATCGAGATCATCTTGGAGGGAAAGGAGTGTGTTGACTGGGCAAGAATGATCAGTGATAACATAGATGAACAGTTCAGGAGCTTGAGGGGGACGAAAACCTTTTACATGAGCTCGTATGTGATATATATGCTGGCAAGAATGACCAAGTACGGAGGGATTACATACAAGGAGCCAATAGGTTGTGCACCTGATCAGTTCAAAATCCATGAGGCCTGTACACAGTTGCATCTAACTAACCCTGCCAGTTACAAACGGGCTAATGATGCATTCACAATGCACATCACGAGGACCCTTCAGCGGAGAACGCAGCAAAGAATATCCAAAGAGGCACAAGCATTGATCGAGGAATACGGATATTGGCTCATCCAATTTCCGAAATTCACTTACATTAGGCTGCAAGGGTGCACTTCGTATCCATACCGGCTACCGAGGTACCCCACCGATCACATTATAATGCTGGAAATATCTAGGCAATTGATTGCCTATGATAAGATTCAGAAGAAGAAAAAGAAGGGTGGACTTGACTTTCCTATTGCCATGGGAAATTCCACTAAGGTGTGTCCCTCCTTGCAGGCAGCTCGAGAGGCAGAGGATGAGCTGCAATTCTATCATCTATCGTATCACACAGGCAGACAGGATTTCGATCCTTACAGAAACATCCGAATGGTACAACACGTTGAGTACCGGCACAAGGCCCACATCGAGGACTTTTGGGCAAATGCTGTTGATGAGGTTGAAATAAGAAAAAGGATGTTTTCTAGGCTTCCCCTCAAATTGATTAGGGAATGTGAGATCATCCCAGTTCCCGACCAGGTGGAAGAGGATGTCAACGTTATACAACCCGACTATGGTTCAGTCAGGGATACTCCGGTCCCACCACCTGATTGGTCCGAGCCAGAAATCATGGACTTGGACACGCTCTCTATTCCAGTGTTGACTTTCACAAGAGCTTGGGTCGATAGACATGTATGCAGACTTAAGAGCAAATCGATCGCCCTTACTTATAGCTTGATGGGTGACCCAAGGCCGCTATCAGTGAGAAGGGGAAAACAGGTTGCTCAAACACCGGAAGCACAAGTAGAAGTACCAACCCAGCCGATACCGTTGAGGATGGAACAAGCATCACCTATGCACTCACAAACTCAGTCTTCGAGTTTGAGAGTGATTTCATTATTTGTTGATCAGAGGGCAGGATTGGGTGAGGAGCGGGAGCTTGAGGAGGTGGATCAACCCAACATCCGAGAATCAGATAGTATAAGCGTCAGTGCATCCAGGGCTGGCCGACAAGAGGAAGAAGAGGAAACAGTGGTTGACACTCGTTTCCAACAGATGTTGGACATGACATTGGGGGAAGAGGAAAACACAGAACAGGGGACCCAAGGGTCGGGAGATACGCAGCTCGTGGAAGATGATGAGCCCGAACAGAACAGTGCAAGAAGAGAAGTACACGAGGTGGAGGCAACACAAGAGCAGCCCCTCGTCATTTGCAATCCACAGCAGACAGTGCCGGATTGGCTTTCGGAGAGAATGAGAAGAGACCTCGAGGATGATACAAATCCAGCTGTCGAGATGGAGGAGTTCCTTTGAAGAATTAGTGTGCCTCCAGAAAAGAAGAGAGCCAGGAAATTCTTGAAGATTTCGATTGACGAGTCAGGCTCCCGCACACTCCAAGTTGCTGTCCCAAGGGAGGAATATGATCGAGCCGAGGAGAGGCCCGAAAACTATGTGATCACCACCGTAGAGTTGGGTCAACCTACGGGAGCCCAAATTGTCGAAGAGTTTGATAACTCCTATCAGGCGCTGAAAGACCAGTTGCTCAGAACAGAAGGGAAGTATAAGAAGTTAAAGAGAGAGCACAAAACCTTGATTGGATATGTGCAAAGTCTAGCGCGTCCAGGTGAACAGGCGGACCCAGCAGTAGAACTCCCACCTGAGCTTCTGAGGGAGTCGGTTATTGGCTTGGAAGACCTAAAGAAGATGGAGACAGAGGCAGACAAATGGGTCAGCCATGTTCGAGCTGATACAGAGAAATTTATGGAAGACCTCGCCGACGCTTATCAACAGGCCTCAAATATTTTGGCACGCATGGATATGGTAGATCAAGCCTGGGGCGATACCCGCATCTATCGGACGAAGACTGTTCTTCGTTTAGGGGCTTTGATGCATATACCTCTACAAACTTTGGTGGATGGAGGTGTGATTTAGGATGGTGACAGGTATGATTTCACCAGTTGGTACTCCTCGGTGGTCACGGGCCATGGGTTTCATGATGCAGCAAGGGTAGATTCGGCCAGAACCAGGAAGGCAATGGGTAACATCTTGGAGGGAGCCCTTAATACACTGGAGGCCATATTTGCTAGGAGGTTGG
This sequence comes from Sequoiadendron giganteum, assembly GCA_007115665.2. Classification (NCBI taxonomy): domain Eukaryota; kingdom Viridiplantae; phylum Streptophyta; class Pinopsida; order Cupressales; family Cupressaceae; genus Sequoiadendron; species Sequoiadendron giganteum. Next base: position 141,144,941 of record CM021100.1, on the reverse strand, counting down.
CCCCAGAGGAAATAATTGTTGATAGCTTGAGAGGCAAATTGGCTCCATTCTTCTCAGCTACGAGGTCGCTTGTCCAGGATGACTTTGAGAATGTTTCCACTTTCTCCAGTATAATCCAGAATACCTAGGACGCCTTGGTGGCATGGAAGAAGTCTTACACTCGGCACAGACAAACGGTAGCGGTCTTGGAATTTCAGCTCAACCATATTCCACCAATTTCAGTTCAGGAGGTTGAGGCGGTATTGGCCCGGCTAATCGAGTTTGCAGTTCGAGAACATGACAATGGGAACGCGCTGCTTGATGATCTTCTAGAAGATGATGATGGGCATTAATTGCTCATTATGGTTCCTGCAGGGGAGTGGAGAATATTCTTTGCATTTATTGCCCCACTCCCCTCAGTTGCAGTTTTTAGGGCAAAAACCCTAATTAGGGCATAGGTGGCTCGATCTGAGCCCTTTATTGTAATTGAATCCGAACCGTCCATTGAAATGGGCTAACTATAAAAGGGGCATCCCCCCTCATTTGTAATTTATTAGAACTAGAATTGAATCAGGGATAGAGTTGAGCTAGAGAATAGAAGGCATATAGCGTTTAGCTTAGAAGTTAGCTTAGATTGAGGAGGAAAGGAAGTTTTCCCATTGAGGACTTTGTAAGAAGTTGTTGTGAACACTCTCATAATATAAAGATTTATCATTGTTTGGTGGTTCTATCTTCTATTGTGAGTAGCTAGCAAGGCTTGTTCGTCTTTCCAATTCAAGTAGATAGAATAGAGTAGACTTTGTTTTATGCAAGTAGTAGTTAATTGTGGAGTGTGGCGCTGCGATTTGAGCATATCTTCTTTCATCCATACCACTAGCGGGTTTACTGATGGTAAGTTCGCCTTGCGTGGTCAACTGGAGTATTGGCACTTAACTTCGATTGTGGCTCATATGTCCGTATGCATCGTGGTGATGGTATGAACATGTTGTGTCATAATTTGAACACCTTTCTCATCCTTTGAAGATTGCACCAACTTTGTCGGAGTTGTTCAAAAGGAGATGAAGTAAAGTCTGGTTTGAAGATTGTTTAAGTCGATCCTCGTCCTCCACCCTTTAGAAGTAGATTTGCAGAATTCCTATCCCTATACCCTTTTAATTCAGTTTTTCCCGGTTAATTTAGGAGTCAGAGCAATATTGTCAAATCATTCATGTCTTAATTGCTTCACAAAATCGAACAACTACGTAAGTCCCCTTGAATACCCAGCATATTCACATTAGCCAACTGAGTCTATTTGCGTTAAAGGAACCTTGGAGTTGAACGCATGAACTTTCACGCAATCTTAGCATGCGGAATACTTTGATCAAGAGAGAATAGAATGACCGTTGGGCATTTTTATTCTGTGTTGATGTCGTCATAAAAAACACGTCAACATAATTGGCGCTAGAAGGAGGGCAACTACTTTTTATAGTGAAGCAAAAGGAATTATAAAAGTATAATGTACCAAGATGGTGCTACCTCATAGAGAGATATTTCTGGTGTTGCAGCCAAATTTGGGATTCAACGACGATCAGGAAGATATTCTTTCAGGATTGAACAACCTCGCGTGGAGAACAAAGAGAAGTGCAACTGAGTACATGTGGACGAGCTTTGTGTTGCAAGAAGAAGAAGAAAAAGCTATCAAGATCCAAGTTGCTATTGAAAGAGATTTGTTGAATCAAAGACAACCACTTGCTCCCGTGCGTCGCCAGTAAAAGAAGCAGCTCCACCCTGGATCGCATCAGTTCTTTCTCGCCGGATAAGTTGAAAAGAATTTTGAGGTCTGCACCCAGTTCAGCCAAGGAACTTGTAGAGCTAGAGCTACCTACCAGAACAAGGAAGAAGAAAGGTACTCGATCAGACGGGGAAGTTCCCTCAAGCGAGGAAATTTTATCAAACGAAGAAGCTCAATCAAGTGAAGAAGCAGTGAGCGGTGAAGAAGTCTCAAGCTTATTCAGAACTCCGCCTAGCATTTCAAGGTTTGCCCAACAAGGACTTGCACGAGACATCACGCCAGTAGCAATTCAACAGCAGCAACCAGTTCAAGTTACGCCCGTTGTTGTTCAGCAGCAACCAGGTCAAACAGTTGTATATCGAAGGAGACCAGCAATGGCTCAGCCAGTTGCAAACGGTGCTACTTGGTTGGTTACCAACCCATCTCCGCTGGAATTTGTCGACTATCACAACATGCCAAAGAACTTGGAGAGTTTTTGCTCCAAATTCCACGTCCACGATATGAACCGCACTGTTGAGGATCACATCAAAATGTTTGAGGACCACCTACGCAATAGACAGATTGCATATGCTGATGTGGCTTGCAGGTTATTCCCCTATTCTTTGGGAGAAGAGGCCCATTATTGGTTCATACATTTGCCAGTCGGTTCAATCAGAACATGGGAGCAGATGAAGACGGCCTTCATCGGAAAGTTTGGTATTCCCATCACTCCCGCGGAATTGTTCAGACAGTTTGTGGAAGTAAGGAGGCAAGAAAAAGAGCCCATTCATGTGTTTAACAATAGATTCCAGAAGGCTCTCACAAGATTACGAACTCCTTACACTATCATGGATGCTAGGGAGAATTACTACGCCGCTTTGGATCCCTTAACTGCAATGTTTGTGAGAGAAGCTCACCCCACTCCCGCCGATATGAACTTAGCTTATGCTAAGGCAATTGAAGTGAGCCAGAACATGGGACAAAATACAACCGGTCCCTCACTATACACTGGCTTAAGTTCTACGAGCGGTCAGATACAAACTTGGTATCAGCAAGTTCCAGCATTGAATCCAGTTCCACAACCAGCTTACCAGGCAACCGCGCCATCAAATCAGTTGGTTCTCCACCCTGGAGTACCTTCATCTCTAGCGTCAGTCGCACAGCCTGTTTATCTACAGAACACAGTACCACTGACACAGACTCAAGAGGAAAAAGATGAAATAAAAGGTCTGGTGGAACAAGTAAAAAAGCTGTCAATTGAGGTGACATACCTCAGGAATCAAAATAATCAGATTCAAGCCATGCAAAGAAACAATCAAATACACCAAGGTGCTAACCGAGGATATCAGAATAATCCTCCAAATCATCACCACGATGCCCATCAAGGATACAATCAGGAGAACAATCATGGGTATAGAAACAATAATCAAGGGTTCCAAAAGAGATCCTGGAATACAGGGCCCAATAACGGAGGAGTCCCTTCACCATTGGACAACCCGTCGCCTCCTGAGAACCGTCCTGCAGACAGAGTATATCTGGCAGAAGCCGCCTTGTCAGGATGGTGTAAATTACACAATATTGATCAGCACTCTGAGCTTCAGTGCCATGAGTTTCAAGTTGCCGCCGACATTTTCCGAGGAGAAGCGAAGAACACAGAACCTACAGAGAATCCTCCAGTTACGGGGTATGAAATAGTTTCAGCACCCCGATATGATCAGGCCTTGATCTTGGAAGACTTCAAGTTTCCACCTGAATTCCAAAGTTATACACCTCCGTCGGTAAATCAGAGATTTCCACCAGCTTCGGCAAATGGTCCCGTGGGGACGCCAGAGGCTCAAGCGCCTTCAGAGGCTCATGCCACGTACGCATCACCAGATGAGCCCCTAAGCAAAGACGGTTATAGTTTTCCGCCTCTTAACAATAGTGTCTTGGTGGAAGGAGTTAGAGAGGTACAAGCTCTCCAGACTACTGGGAATGGTCCCCCTAAAGTATATCAAAGAGGTTATCCTCAAAGAGAACCGTTGACCTCGTCAACGCCACCGAATAACTTTACGACACCCCCGCACCCCAATGCAAGCAACGTGCCGGTTGCACCAAAAGACTCTCCGGAGTATAGACAATAGGGACCCACACAAGCAAGATCAAATGGACCACAAATGCCTCAGCCGCTAGTTTACCAGTTAGTCCGAGGACAAAAGGAGAATTCTCCTAGAGAAAATATAAAGAAGCTGAGCTCCTTTGTATTGGAGGAATTTAAGAAGATGAAGGTCAGTTTACCACTCTATGAGTTGATGAAGGTCCAAGAAGTACGAGACACTCTTCTGGGGACATTGACTGAAACCACCACTGGGAGGAGTACTTCACAAGAGGCACCCAATGTGCCAAGAACCCCCCAGGCTGTTATGCAGCCTCGTCCAGCACAGAACACAAATGTCGTGCAAAATGTGCCCCAAGCACCTTATAATTCATGGGAGGCACCACAATGGCCTCAAAACTTCGAAGGCATGGTATTAAATTCTGCAAGCATTCCTGTTATACCCAAAATGAAATTTTTGGCATTCTGCTTAAATTGAGCTAAACAACGTAAAAATGTCATCTAAAGTATGTTTTAGGTCAAACCAAATATGAAATCCTTGTGGGTTTCTGTCAAGGAACCTATGGTTAAAATTTTGAAAAAACGAAAATTAGGGTTTTACACCCCTATTTTTATGGAAACCCTAAAAAATAGGACCTTCCCGGAAATGATTGAAAATAATTCTGATAGGCTTAATTGCCTTCACGATCACACTGATCAAGTCAGAATTATCAAAAAATATGTTTTACTCTGGTGGGTCTATTTCTATTTTTCAGGAACAAAGTTAGGAGCTCCGCAGCCATTAATGGCAGATTGGCCAGTACCAGGTGCTGAAAGCTAAACCTCAAAAGCTTCAACGAAGAAACCATGGCGGAAAAAGATAAAATGATGACGTTCAACGAAGGAGATTCTCAAAACGGAAAAGGCCAAAATTTGGCTAAGTCTGGAAGGTGCACGTTTTGTCTACCAAGGCAAAACATAGTCTACAGTGGTTAAAAGCGCCCCTCTTGAAGAAAGGCGCCCTTGAACCTCAGAGGGCAAATCAAATCATCTGGCAGTGTCAAAACAGTCATCCTCTTCACTTTCATACTAGCTCGACAACGAAACAATCAGCAAGATTATCTGATTCAGCAATCATTGACCGACCGTCAGCGAAGTATGGAGGATCCATTGACGACAGAAGTGCCAAATCTGAAAGCTTCAAGGTAAAAGCGCCCCTGCTGGCCAGGGGCGCCCCTCAGTTGCAGACATCAGATGAATCCAAGAGCTGTAGCTTTATACATGATATCTTTCCAGCTTCCTCCCGGCTACGTGATCAATCTAACAGCAAGTCCACAAGACACACCAGACGATCACGAGATGAGATCAAGCAGAAAAAGCCAAATTTGAAAAACTGGAAAGATAAGCCAGAAAATGGCTAAGGCATGGCTAAAAGCGCCCCTCTCAAGGAAAGGCGCCCTTTCCTAAAGGTGTCCAGATTCAGCCGGAATCTTCACTACCTCCCAAGACGACCTTCTCAGCTATGACCTATCTCGTCAGCGAGACTATCAGCAAGAACTTCCGACAAATCAATCGACCGATGAAGAAGGTCAAAGGCTGGCAGTCCACAACCAAGATAAAACTAGGCAAAAGCTAAAAGCGCCCCTGCTGGCCAGGGGCGCCCTTTAGTTTGGAGGCCCAAAACTTGCCAGCTGCCACTGCAAAGTCAGGCATCGTGAACAAGACTGAACCAGCTACCCGACACATCATCAAGCAGAATCATCTGATTCATCAAACATCGGGAACGTCAGATCAAAGCAAAGAGGGTCTGAAAAGGTCAAAACGAAGAACGAGTCAGTGAAAATTGACTAAGGCATTGTCAAAAGCGCCCCTTTCAAGAAAAGGCGCCCTTCTTTCTGGAGACCTAAACTCAGTTTTCTGAGCTAACCTCTCCCAGGCATATCTAATCACATTGATCCTGCCTCAACAACAGAACTGTCAGATACTGCTCGAGATCAACTGAGCAACCTGAATCGAAGATCAAACAGGAGCACTTCAGCTTGCAAAATAGGCAAAAAAGATCAAACTCAAGGTTGGACGCCTAAAGGAAAGTCAAACAGAAATGTTGACTTGAGTTAGCAAATTTGGAGCCAAAAAAGAGAAAAACACTCCACAATCAGTGGAAATCATCTTTTGGAACTCCAAATCAGGACTGAATGATGAGTTATCTTCCATACTTTGTGGATCTTAACCCTAATTGCCTTATATTCATGCTAGGCGTCCCTTTTCCTCATTATTCTTTTTGCAGGTTGAAGGATAAAACATCAAGTAGCTCCCAAGAACAAGTTTTCAAGATCTGGCAGGGGTTTTGAACGGATCTTCAATATTTTTGAAGATAATTGGCAGTAAAAGCATTCTTCTCCCAAGATTGTTTCCAGAGACAGATTATTACAAGTGGCAGTTTATAACTTCCAATCCATCTTCTGTCTATTTCCTCTACTTCTGTCTATATTTCTTTTGCATGTCACAGGAAACGACAGATTTTCACAGATCTGACCAACTGGGTATGATCAGCACAGCTTTTTCAACAAAACCCACATGGTAGATTTTTTCAGAAAAAGTAGCCCTGCTGCCCCTATTTTTTAGGGTTTCCGAAAAAGTCATAATATTGAAAAACGGACAAACTGGGTTTGTTTGGCTCTGAAGCACGAACAAAACCCATGTGTTAGATTTTTTCAAGAAAAATCACTTTCTGGTGCCCTTGCTGCCTCTGCCACCGAAGGGCTCTTGCATGTCAAAGAAAAACTCGTTTTTTCGAATTTCTGACGATCTGGGTCTGTTTAGAAAATCATTCTTAACAAAACCCATGTCTCAGATTTTTTCGTAAAAACTACCCCCGGCGAGGCTATTTTTAGCATTTCCAGAAAAGTGTCAGAACAGGGTCAAGTGCCCAGTCAATATTCAAGGTTTTCAGAATGCAGTACTCTCAGGTACAATACAAGACCAAAACAGTCTTATACCATGATTACCTGAAAACGACTGATACAGACTTATGGCAGAAAAATCCAGAGGTCAGTTCTGAAGACTTGGAGGGCATGAATCAAATCACATTGCAGAACATCGAAGAATCCGGTTTGTTTCAAGCAGCATCTATTCCAATCACCTTACAAAGCATCGAGCTTGTAATTGCTTGCACTAAGCATTACAACCCGACTACAAGAGAGATCCTGTCAGTTGACGGGAGGGTGATTTGCAGCTTGAAGCCAGTAGACATAGAGACTTGTTTTGCAATCCCACCATGCCCTACCAAGAAGGTCATATCAGTGACAGAATGCGAAAAGGCATTCGAGGCTTCAAAAGACAAGTGTTCGCTTATAATGGCTGAACATTGGCTGAAAACAAAGAGGAACAGTTTGCCCAGAGTAGTTGGTAGAGGAGAATTCAAAGACGAGTACGGAGTGCTAATCACCCTACTCAGCAGAGTCACTGGACAAGAGGAGGGAAAATCCTTCCAGCCGTGGATGTTCTACATTATTGGCAAGATAATCAGCAGAAAAGAACGTTACGACTGGGCCTCCCTGATCAGTGACACACTCCACCAACAATTCACCGGATTTCTAGAAGAGCACCGTTTCCACATGTGTTCATACCTGGTCTACCTGATAGCCTTCCAAGGCGATTTCAGAACATTAAACACTGTGGGAACCCTGGGTGTGCAAAAGGTACAAGAATACTTTCCTCGCTTGGAGTTCACTCTAGCGGAAAGACATTTCAAAAGAATAAATGACCTTTTTACTATGCACACCGTGCACGAGCTAGACCATGAGATGCACGTGCGTATTTCACCAGCAGCTAAGGCAGCAATGGTGGACTGGGCGGATTGGTTCATACAATTCCCCACTTTCACCTACATACGCGTGTATGGCTATAATGGCCACCCCGCCATGATGCCACGTTACCCCTCAGATAGGGTAGTGTTCATGGAATTCCTGAGGCAATTGGCCGATGTTCACTCTTACCTTCGCGTAAAGAAAAAGGCTGCAGTGAACTTTCCTCTTCAGATGGGACTCTACAGATGCAGAACAGCAGCTGATGCAAGGTTGATAAGCCAAGAAATAGTGAGATTTAATCTCAAGTACCTCATCGACAGGAGGCCATCCTATGACCCCAGAGGCATCTTCGCAGCTCACCTTGAGCAAAGATCATCACATGAACCTTTCATGGAAGATTTTTGGGTCAACTGCGAAGATGAGTTCGAAGTGAGAAGAAGGAACCATAGCAGATTCAAGCTCTCACAGATTGCAGAATTCATGTCAGAAGACATCGAGGGCTTATCTGAAGACGAAGGAGAAGTTATTCTTTCTTCCTTCTTCACGGGTCTAGTGGATTCACAACCACTCGGCAAGGTAGACTGGTACGCGAAAGAGAGTACGTCTATTGAGGAAAGAACGGGTAGAGTAGTTCGACACAGTCAACTCTACCTGGACAGTAAAAGGACAAGGAAGGTAGTACTTCCCCGATCAGAGCCGCCAGCGGTTCAGTCTACACTACCTTCCACGTCTAGGAGGAAACCCAGACAGAAGAAGATGAGCTTTCCTCCAGAAGGAATGCGGATGTCAGGAAGCACATGGGGGAGAAAAGGAATTGCCAGCACAAGCCGGCAAGAGGTACAGGTGGAGACAGCCACCAATTTGCCTGAGACAGTTGAGACCGCTGCAACTACACAAGAACCAGTGATTGAAATAATCGCTGTAGAGATGGAAACCATTGTAGAAGAAGTTGTAGCAGAAGCGGTGCCAGTGATAGAAACAGAGCCACCAGCTTCACCACCATCACAGAGGTCACAAAGTCCTATTGATTTGGACTCGCCACCACGAGACATTGCCACGGCACAGTCTCGTTCTTCTAGCATTCAGGGGACCTATGTTCCTCCTCCCAGCGATGCTAGCCGAGATTCTATCTGGCTGGAAAGCTCGCTTGGGAGAAAGAGGGAGAGGCCTTCTTATCAGCTTGACTTCTCTGAATTCCATCATGTCCCACAAGACATGCCGGTAAAGAAGTTGAAGAAGCAGACACATGTAGAAAAGAATGCAGAGAACGAGGTTATCATAGAGACTGCTGCCCCACCTGAAGACAAAGATATACATAATGTGAGGGTTGAGGATTTCACGCTTTCAAAGGTGAACCTTGGAAAGACCACTCGACAGGTGGAGGCAGACCTTCTTGGAATTGCCTCGGCGAGTGTCAAAGAAAGGATGACAAAAGATGGACAAGACAAAGCAGCCTTGAAGGCTGAAATCCGTCAGCTAAAGTTGTACATTTCTAGTTTGATACATGACACTCCAAACTCCTCGGCTTTGCCTCAAGGACTGTTGGATCTCCCAGCTGAAAGGAACCATCATCAGTTGATTACATACGGTAAACACTTGAGACGTCAAGTGGATGAGTTTGTTGTCAAAGGGCGGTGTGTGTTGACAGAAGCATATCAGCTGAGAGACAGAGCACATGGACTTCGATCAGAAATCCAGAAGTCAGATATAAAGGCAGCTCAAGAGAGGCCGAGAGAGGAGGCGACAGTTGCTGATTTGCAACAAGCATATGAATCAGTTACGACCACAGAAAATAAACACCATCTCTTTGAGTGGAAAGAACAGGTGGCATACAAGGTGAGAGCCTATGATGCCAACTCTGTGGAGCTGATTGACTATAGACGCTTCGTCGCCAATATTATCAACTTCGCAAGAACGTTGGTAATATCCTTCCCTGAGTTAGAATATCAGCGGGAAGGAGGAGAATATGTGGAACTTGAAACCGTGCAGACACGATTCCAGGATGTCATCCGATCTTCATTCCTTGAAGATCCCAATGGCTGCAAATTAGCCAAAATTGCAGCCATGTCTGTCCAGTTAGATGAAGCAGCTGCCCAATGCATAACCTATCATCAGCAGCTTACGACGGGTGAAGAAATGCTTAGACGCCACATAGTCATCTTGAAGAGCATTAATTGCCCGGAGGCCGAAGAGGTCAATGACTGGATAGAGACTTTGTTGACCAGTGGTGAAGAGGTGTAAAGCACCAAGGGAGGACGTCCTACCCTCCAAATAGCATTAATGATGACTGAAGTCAACTTGATGCCCCTTTCCAAGTTGACTCCAGATCTCCACAGATCATGCATGTCAGATCCCACTAATCTAGGATGTCTATTTGACTCCCACGATTTGTGGATCTCAGATTTCCTCAAAAGGTGGATGTCTATTTGGAGACACATTTGTAACATAAGTTCACTTTTAGTTAGGTATCAGTTAACTGAAGTAGATTTCCAGTTAACTGTTTGCTCACCTACATTTAGACATAGAATAATATCTTGCTGATTGGCAAGAACTGTTTGTTAACTCAAGGAGATTTTAGGGTTGCCTACTCCTTTGAGTTCCTATAAATAAGAGCCTTAGGTTCTTTATTTTGTTTAACCTTTATTTGCTAGCAAAATTGCTGCGCCACTGTTGCCAGAGTTCGCTTGTTTATATCTGTTCACTCTTGGATGAGAGTTCGTTGGTTGATCGCAATTGTGCATGATTTCGTGCCTTTGCTGTCCCGACCTTTGTAATTCTTTGAAGAATCTTAAAGAATAAATCAGATGGTGCAAGCTTGATTGATCTAATTATTTGAGTTATTCAAAGTCTTGTTTTTAAATAGTGCATTGTTTCAATCTCCTCCTTGGACAGGTGTCGTCGCCTCCTTGGATATTTTGTCATCAATCATTATCGTTTGATGTTGTTTAATGATCTTTCTTGCAGCCTAGACTTTGGACAGGTGTCGTCACCTCCTCGGGAATCCTGTTAGAAAGGCCATCGTTCCTTGTTGTTTCCAGTGAGCTGCTTCCAAGCCTATACCTCGGATAGGGGTTCCTCCTCCTTGGCAAGTCTCAGATCCAGTTTACCGTAACGAGTGTTTGCTTGTATCGAGCCCTATCTTGGTATATATCCGAAGGTTCAGAGCCTCGGCCATATTCCATTGAGACGGAGGATTCAAGTGATCCAACCATACCATTTCGCTCCTATGCCCTCATGCTCTGTTTTTCTTGAGGAGGTAGGATAGTTTAGAAGCTTAGTTAGTCGTAGTTAAGATCTGCGGAAACCAGAGAAAAAGCTTAGCTACGGCGCATTGGTTTATGCACCCTTGTGTCCTGCCGCTGAGTAAAAAAGATAGGAAATCTTAGTACACCCCTTTTTTACAGTATAAAATCAGCAAAGAGAGATCTTCCTCTCTATAATCCGAAGAGCATGTACTAACACACTTGCAATAGCTGTCCGTTTCCAATAAGCACTCCAGAGGTGCTAATTGAAACGCCAACAACTCCTGGAAAGATCGAGGCTGAGAGAGGTTCTTAGCCTGATGATGCTGTGAAGCAAAGGCAAAATATAAGGGATGCGACCCAAGGCAGGCAAGTCCAGCCGAACAAGAAAGATGAAAGGAAAAATGAAGTAGCAGATGAGAGAAGAAAACCAGTGGTGTTTTATCAAGGGAAAGACGAACCAGCCCCATTCTTGGTTTCAGTCAGAATATTCGGAAAAATGCTACACAATTGTTTGATTGATTCCAGAGCTTCGAGCAACGTCATGCCTTTGAAGGTATGTGAAAGGCTAGGCCTAGTCCCGCTCCACACCAACAAGAAGGTGACTCAAAGATAAAACTGAAGTTCTCGTTGTTGGGGAACTAAACGACATTCACATGCAGCTAGCCACGGATCCTAGAATCCAAAGCCGTATTGATATTTCCGTTGTAGACATACCAGATGGGTATGGCATGCTGCTTAGCAGAGACTGGTGTCGAAAGTTGAACGGGTATATCGCCACCGACTTTTCTCACATGTGGTTGCCTTGGAGGGGAATCCCTAACCAGATAAGAGTGGAGAGTACGCCACGGCTCAGGTTGATGATCACCGAGTATGGTGATAATAATGAAGTATTGTTTGCAGAGGCTGATCTGGGCTCATACAAGCCAGTCAAGCAAGAGGTCCTCATGTTGCAGAGTGTAAATCAAGAGAAACCCTTGGAAGGTACGCCCTCCTCTACTGAAGTATTGATTGAAGATGACTCAAGCGATGGTGAAGGGGTGTTTGAAAATGTCAAGCAAAGGACGGAATCAGGGAAGAATGTTTCCATCAGCAGTATGTTAATGCCCAATTGGTGCAGGATCCATGAAGCGTTCCATCCAGAATTCACATGCGCCATGTGCAAAATGGCCATAGAACAAGTTTCGAAGAGAATTCCACAAGTCTCTCTAGTAGAAGAACTAGAAAAAGGAAATGAGAGAAAAGACTCCCTGACGAAGGAATGGGTAGAAAGTGAGAAGATTAAGCCCACAGTGGAAAAGAATAATCTCGTGACCTATAGCAATCACATAGGAGATCAAGAATGGACTTTGAGATTTGATGGGTCAAAGTCTAACAAAGGGAATGGAGCAGGGTTTGAACTCATCAGCCCCAAGGGAGAGGCATATCTAGGTGCTTGCAGGCTCTAGTTCCCTTGCACCAACAATGTTACCGAATATGAATCTTTGATTCATGGGTTAATCCTGGCAATAGAGAAAGGTGCCAAGATTGTGCACGCCATTGGGGATTCAAACATAGTGTCCGCTAGGTAAGAAAACAGTATGCCTGTCATGACAAAAGGTTGGGCCGTTAGCGGAACAGAGTATGGGACTTGATCGAAAGCTTCGATGCTTTCAACATCAAGTAGGTGTATAGAGTTAAAAATCCAGTAGCAAATTCCCTCGCACAGGCAGCCAGTTCACTAGAGCCACTAGAGTTGGAAGGTCTAAAGAAGTTCACGGTAGAGTTAATCTCTACACCTTCAATTCCGGATAATATAAAGAATTTCCAGGTATTTGATGATGATAAGCAGATTTTGGAATTCTTGACAAACTCGGGGGTATTTGAAGCACGGATTATAGACGAAGAAGAAACCGAGGAAGCGGAATTTGACACCGAAGGGATCTTAAATTTAAAGACAAATGTCATTCCTAGGGGCATGGTTGAGTTAGAAAGACTCTTTGACCCCGATAAATTGAGTAGAAATCAGGGCACTCAAGGAAATGAGTGCGAGACAATCAACTTGGGAACAGATGAGAAAGTAAAGAATGTATTTGTGGGTAAGGTTTGTACCCCAAAAGAAAGAGAAGGAATAGTGCAAGCGTTGAGAGAGTTCTCTGATGTGGTAGCCTGGGGCTACGAAGATCTAAAGACATACGACACCACCTTGATCACGCACACAATCCCGCTAAAGCCGGGAAACAAACCATTCAGACAAAGGCAAAGGCCGGTGAACCCGCTGCTAGAACCATTAATATATCAGGAGGTGAGGAAGCTCCTTTCGGCCAGAATTATTTTCCCAATAAGGTACTCAACGTGGGTCGCCAATTTGGTACCCATCAGAAAGAAAAATGGAGAGATAAGGTTGTGTGTTGACTTCCACAACCTAAACAGAGCGTCTGAGAAAGATAATTATCCCTTGCCCTCACTAGATGAGGTGTTGCAAATTTTGAATGGTTCCCAAATGATGTCCTTCTTGGACGGTTACTCAGGATACAACCAAGTGATGGTTGAAGAGGCAGATAGACTGAAAACAACTTTCACCACCAAGTGGGGGACTTTTGCTTACAGGAGAATGCCGTTTGGCTTAATCAACGCCGGGGCCACATTTCAACGGGCTATGGACATCGCTTTTCGAGACTTAGTCGGAAAGTGCATTATTATATACATGGATGACCTTATTGTGTTTTCCAAGAAGAGGGAAGATCATGTTGAAGACTTGAGGAAGATCTTCTAGAGATGCAGAAGGTTTGGTATTTCTCTCAATTCCAAGAAATGCGTGTTCGGAGTCACTGAAGGAAAATTGTTAGGACATGTCCTTTCAGAGCAAGGCATATCAATTGACCCAGACCGCGTCGAGGCGATTTCAAAGATCGGTATGCCAGGGAGTTAGAAAGAGTTGAGGTCCTTCTTTGGAAAGATTAATTTTGTGAGAAAATTCATAACTGGGTTCGCCGAGATTGTCAGACCACTGAATGAGATGTTGAAGAAAGATGCGAAGATAGAGTGGACCCCTCAAACGAGGAAAGCGTTTGAGGAAATCAAACAAGCAATAGTGGACGCTCCAGTGCTGGTTAGTCCAGATTATTCGAAGCCGTTCTACTTATACTCTTTTGCTTCGGAGCACACCCGTGCAGCGGTATTGACCCAGAGAACTAAGGAGAAAGATGAGCATCCAATTGCTTTTATGAGTGCACCATTGAAAGAGGCGGAATTAAGGTATCCAAATGTGGAGAAGCAGGCTTATGCTCTAGTAAAAGCAGCTAAGAAGTTTAGGCATTACATCCTAAGGAGCAAAGTCCATGCAATAGTTCCAGACGCCACGGTGAAAACATTGTTAATGCAGAATGAACTAGGAGAAAGAAGAGGCAAGTGGGTTGCCACTTTGCAAGAGTATGATATGGAAATACAGCCCATGAAGTTAGTCCGGGGGCAAGCCTTGGTGCAGACAATTGCAATGGCAGGACCTGGATTAGTGCAACAAACGTATGTGCTAGAAGAAGTATCCCCAGGAGAGTGGTACGATGACACTGTTTACTACTTGTTGAATCACAGGTGTCCTTTGCATTTGAATCCCGTACAAAGAAGGGCTTTAAGAATGAAGAGCCAGAGGTTCATGCTGCAGGGATCAATACTTTATAGGAGAAATCATGAAGGTATCTATTTGAGATGTGTAGGAAAGGGAGAAGCTAAGCAGCTTATGGAGCATTTCCACGAGAAATTCGGAACAGGTCACGGAGGTGGTTTGGCCACAGCTCATCAAATTTCAAGGGCTAGGTATTATTGGCCCACACTTTTTAAAGATGCTTATGAGCATGTGAAAGCTTGCCACATTTGTCAGACAGTTGCATACAGAGAGAAGAATCCGGCTATGCCCTTGCAGCCAGTGATTGAAGTTAGGCCGTTTGCCAAGTGGGGGTTGGACTTTATTGGAATGATTAACCCACCCTCCTCAGCACAGCACAGGTACATACTAACAGCTACAGACTATTGCACCAGATGGACAGAGGCTCAAGCTCTCAAGCTTTGCACAACAGATGTGGTCATTAAGTTCCTCGAAGAAAATATTGTTACAAGGTTTGGATGTCCACACGCTTTGGTGTGCGACAATGGCCCCGCCTTTTCATCACTAAAGTTTTCAAACTGGGCATTTGAGTATGGGATTGCATTGAAGTTCTCATCCAATTACTATCTACAGGGGAATGGACTCACAGAGTCCACAAATAAAATTTTGCTGAATGCTATCAAGAAATTGTTGGATAAGAACCCCAAGGACTGGCACACACAGCTGAGGTTTGCCTTATGGGCAGACAGGACTAGAACAAATAATTCTTTGGGAACGTCTCCTTACCATTTGGTGTATGGGCAAGACCCCGTTTTCCCAGGTCAATTAAGGATCCCTACTCTTCAATTTATTCAGGAATATCTGGAAGGAGAAGATCGAGTTCAAGTCAAGTTATCCCAATTGATGCACTTGGAGGAGAAAAGAGATGAAGCATTGGAAAATCTAGCCAAGCATCAAGGAGTTGTGAAGAGATGGTTCGACAAGCAGGCCAGGATCAAGGCCTTCAGGATTTCGGATTTGATTTTATGTTGGGACAAGGCCCACGAGAGAAAAGGTGATCATGATAAGTTCGACAAATTGTGGTTGGGCCCGTATCAGATTTCTGAGATCCTGGGAGATAATGCATTTAGATTGAAAACGCTAACAGGAGAGGACATCCCATTGCCAGTCAATGGGCAGTTCCTCAAGCATTATTTCCAAGCGTAGGTTCCCTCCTGGATCCTACTTTGTACATAGTAGATTAGGTTGTTTTGTTTCCTGCTTTCCCTTTTGGTTTTGGTGTTTCTTCCCTTGAGTTGTCCGCTCAAGTGGTTTTGGTTTGGGTTCGGAATGGACTTGAGTTTTGGGGTCTCCCGTTACATATGGGGGTGATGATGTTGGCTCTATGACATACCTACTCTACATGTATTTAGTTTAAATTTCAGAGAATAAGATAGAAATGTTGTGTAGAAAGAATAAAAGTTGAAGGATTGGTTTGCTTAGTAAGGTATGATTACTACTGCGAGGCTCTCTTTTCATTTTGTATAAATGTGAAAGTAGAAGGCTGAAATTTCATGTGGAAGTTAGTATGTGTGTAATGTTGATTTTGTATGCACGAAATTTGCCCGTCCTGTGTTTGTTGAGTTTAAATTTGAGAGACAAAGATGGAATACTATGAGTAACTTGTAGAAACTGAAGGTGCTCTTTATATTTTTAGTGTAAAGGCTAAAGGCTGACATTTTGTTGGAATGTTACAGTATATGTGTAGTACAGTGTTGATTTTGTCTGCATGAAATACACCTATTCTATGTGCATTGAGTTTAAATTTTGGAGAATAATGTATAAATTTTTCATTAAATTGTAAAAATTGAAGTTTTGATTTTCCCAATTAGGTATGATTACTATTCAAACTCAAAGGATCTCTTTCTGTTTAAATGAAATTTTGTGTAAAAGTAAGTAAATGTGTAGAGTGGAATGTACCTATTTTATATGCGTTGAGTTTAAACTTTAAACTATAAAGTTAAAAAATTGAAGGTTTATCTTTTCCTTGATATGATAATAACTACTTTGAGATTCATTTTTTTGAAATGTGGAAGAAGGTTGAAAAATTGTGTAAAAGTTCGATAAATGTGTATTGTTGCTTCTAGCCAAATGAATTATGCTTATTTTCATTATATTTGAGTATATGAAATTAAAATCATTTGGTATCTCTAATTTTGAGAAAGTTCACTGAGTATTAACATTAAGGCACCCAAATCTGCAAATTTCCAAAGATTTACATGCTTGAAACACATACAAAGTTAAAGAAAATTCAGTACAGGTGTATTACTGATTTTATCATTTGTGTGCGCTTAAGTTTGAAGCTCAAATTGTTTGATATTTGGGGTTTTGAGAATATGTACAAAGAAAAAGCATAGAATAATAGACCTTAAGCACTACATCACCACTAGCTTTTGCTAATTAGGAAACAGGTTAGAAGGTGAAAAGCACTGGTGTAAAATAACAGTTGTTTCTCCTCCACACTAACAAGTTAAAGAGGTTAGAGAGAAGTGACTGCTCATGGAAAATAGTCATCAAAGTGATGAGTATTGAAAATACTCTCATGTAGTGAAAAAATTTCTCAAAGAGAAAATATTAAATTAAAAATGTATTCAGGTATTCTTATATGCAATATGTAAGATTTTGACTCTCAATATTACAAATATCAAAGGATTTATACACTCAAAATGAACCAAAAAACATGAGAGCATAAATTTGTCTACGGAGTCTAAAATTGAAGAAATGTTTATTGTAGATTCTCTCTGCCCTGTTAAGAGCATAAGACTGGAATTTTCTGCAAAAGTTTGATAAGTATGTAGTGCTGATTTCATCAACATGAAATCCTCTTTCACTTGCATATAAAACAAGCTTTTAGAATCTCAAAATTGTTATAATTGAAGGACTGATTCACTTGAAGTGTACAGGAATTAAGGGCAACTGAAATTAGTTCAAGAAACATGTAGTTCTGATGTCATGCACACAAAGTTTATTTCTGTAGGTGCAGTTTTTGGCGTGTGAAGTTGAAATTATTTGAAAATATGTAGTGTATCTGAAGCTTCAGGCACTCAAAATTGCTCATATGAAATAATTTACTCACTCAAAATACAGTGGAAATAAGCACACTTCTAAAATTGAAAGATGCGACCTTTTGCTAACTGTCAAGTTGCTTGTTTATCTCAAATTTAAGAGTTTAAGTGTGTGTTTTTCCTTGGTAAAAAGTGCAAGACCTGAGCATTGACCATCTGCATTTATTTTCTTATTGAATATAAAATAAGAATACAAGATTAGAAACATGTATATGAATAAATAGAGAGTTATATGTTTATCATATGAATCAAGGGGCATGTTCGATTGGATGTTTCCCTTCAAGGTGACAAAATCATGTCTTCTGGTAACAATGAACTAATCACGATAAATAACTAATCAAGATTAATTAGGTATATAACAAAATATGTTTGTTTTCTATGCATTTTGAGGTTGAATTTTAAATTGTTTGACATTTCTAACCATAAAACCATTGATTTGTAATTGACATGGATGTTCTGTTGTACGATCAATTAACACAAATCCTTGATGCAACACCTTGTTTCTCACAATTTCTATGCTTAATTGAACACCATTTAAGATTGCAAATCATTGTGCTGTTACAGCTTCGTGATCAGTTTCTAACATACATTCATTTGCAAAGTAACATGGTTATATAATCTTATTCATGCCTACATCCTTTGAAGCCTTATTTCCATAGTCAAATACATACTACTACACATAGTTTAAAAACTTGGACTCAGCAACAACTTGGGAAAAACTAGGCAAATTTTCTGAACATTAAAAAATACATGGATATGTAAAATAATCTTGAAAAGCATGCATAAAACTGAAATTACAAAGGTCATAAGTAGTTTTTACTTTGTTTGTAGATAAAAAGTGATTTAATTCACATCATAGAGTCATATGATCATAAATTACATATTTCATATTTGTATTAATTTTTAACAAATTTCATCTGTGGGAAACATGGGCCCAGAACAGTTTTTACTTATTGGTGTTCAAAACCAAATTGTGGGTCTAGGGATGGCAGCACCCAACAAGGTTTCAGGGCAGCACCCCTTGTAGGAGTTTTTGGGGCAGAGCCCCCAATAGGATCAAGGGGCAGCACCCCTTGTGGAGGTTTGGTGCTAGAGCCCCTAGTGGGGTCAAGGGGCTGCCTCTCATGGAGTTTTGCTGTAGTGCAATTGTTGCAATATAGGGTGGGGTCGAGTGGTAAAGCCCTTACTGCCAAGCACAAATTAAGGCCTTCAAGACTACATGAACCCTCATGGCACATGCCTAAATGATCGAAAAAAGCACAGTTCAAATGTTGAAAAAAAGTTGAAAAATATTTCTCTTGGGGTGAAATAACCTTTCACAAACATGGCTGATTTTTTCCCCTGAATTTGTCAGTTTTTGCCATAAACTTGGCAATAACTTGCTGCCAAGTTATACTGCAAGTGACTTGTGAGTTTTTAACTTTTTCATCATTGCTACTACACAGATGAATTCTTAATCAGTCCACAGAACCATAGTGCAACAGAGGGTATGCTTATGTGAGGTTAATTCCAACAATTACTATTTGTGAATAACAACAAATGTGCTTGTGAATTACACATACAACTATTCATCCTTGTATTCACTTGATTCTAATCTTCTTATGCTAAGAGATATTATAAACTTGCAAGGAAATAACACAAGCAAGTAATAGGAACCAGATCACATGAAAAGAAGATCAAGACAAGCGATTTTAGTCCAGAGAAATTTGAATATGAAGAAAACTCTAGCAAGTAATCCACTATCAATCAGTTGTAAAGCTTCCTTCCTTTTTAAGGGCCTCCAAGAACAACAATCCAGCATCCAAATACTTCCACCTAGTGAACTCCATGACTAAGCATACTCAAAGTCTCAAATTATCTCTACAATTCGTTGCAATGGACTGCAACCTTTGATTGCCACATTCTCTAGGATAAGAATTGGAATACTTTCAGCATTCTCAAATTGAGCTCCTTCTAAGCTCTCTTTAACCTCCTAGATGCCTTCACACATCTTGTCTGCTTCACTCAATACCCCAATGCATGTATTTATGAACAAGGATGAGCATGAACCAAAAACAGGATTTGGAACATCTACCATCGAAAGAGATAGAAGAATAACTGATTCAACTCCCCTGAAGAGTCTCGGCTTTGGTATTTACTATTTTTTCTTATAGGTTATGAGTTCTGTAGTGGCTGAGATTGTTCCACCAGTGACTTTTTCAGCTCTGACTGAAATTGTATTATATTTTTTACCACAGCCAAAGTACACTGATACATCATCTTACATTACTTGCAGAGATTATAACTTTTACATAGAGGTTTGAAATGACATGCCATTTTTTTGAAATTGCATAATTTTTTGGGAGGAATCTGAATATGTAAAACATTCAACTTTTGATATCTCCCTTATGATGCACTTCCCTTGAAACAAAACTGCATTTAACATGCTGTAACACTCTCAAAAGTTAATCAACTTAATGGACTGACATTGATTATTTCATGATCCAATTTTGGGTCAATTATGCACAAAAATAGACATTTTAATGTCATGCCCCTGAAATTGCAACACTAAAGTATAAAATAACCAAGCATTGAAATGCAAATAAATAACAAAACACATTAAAAATATAAAATGAAATATTAACAATTTAACATTATTATAATTATAATTATCATAAGATAATATTATAATTATAATGATCATAATATATATAAAACTAATATAAAAAAAATATATACATAAAAATAAGGAAATATATAATAGCAGCGATTATGTTTAAATGATAAGGCAACGATCCCATGGTAAAGGCAGCAGACTAAATGAAATCGTATGAGCCATAACTAATAAGTATCAATGGGAATTAAGACAGCAGATAAA
This sequence comes from Sequoiadendron giganteum, assembly GCA_007115665.2. NCBI lineage: Eukaryota > Viridiplantae > Streptophyta > Pinopsida > Cupressales > Cupressaceae > Sequoiadendron > Sequoiadendron giganteum. Next base: position 141,124,543 of record CM021100.1, on the reverse strand, counting down.
ATGTTACAAGGGCAGCGATCAAAGATTAAATACCAACGATTACTGTTAACAGCAAGATCAGCGATTAAGTTTATGAAAAGAGGTGACCTTTGAATAGCCACCATATTCCATAAGGGTGACCTATATTCAAAAGGGGTATGATAGGACATATAAGCAAGAAAGAAGAGAAGGATAGTGGGCCATCCAGGAAGGGATAAAAGGAAAAATAAATAAGAAAATCTGGAGTATAATTCTGAGTGTAGCAGCAGATTAATCAGAAGATGGAATGCCATATGCATGTATATATAAATATAATGTGATTATTAGATTGAAGTCAACTAGAAATAATTATATATATATGTTATTCATGATTATGCAATAATGATGCTTGCGGCAATTATTGAGTCTTATTAAGTAATTATGACACTCTAATATAAATGTGGGCAATAGATTCTGATTCATTTGATTTACACTAAGCAATCATATGGAGGAGAAGAGGAAATGCAAGGAAGGGGAATAGTTAAGAGATCATCATCTAAGTAGACCTCCACATGTTGGATGTCCAATGTGCCTGCCACTTGTGGCCAAGAGGGTGATTGTCTGTTCTTGGGCTTAGATAGGGGGATTTTTGGTAACCCTATTGCGATTTCCTTTCCAACCTCTACGATGGTTGATAGTTGTAGTTCATATTGCTTTATCAATCTAAATTATCAAGGTTTCTATAATTTGTTCATGGGAAGAAGAGTTGGAAGTACATGATTGAGGGGAAGAGATTCCTTGCTAAGCAGGAAAGATTCCTAGTACTCTCTTGAAGGTCCTAGAGCTGGAAGTACATGATTGAGGGGGAGAGATTTCCTTGCTAAACAGGAAAGACTCCTAGCACTCTCTTGAGGTTCCTTCTCTAATCTTCCCCAATGATTGATTATTGAGGGGATAATAATTCAGAATCAGCATTATGAGTTACTCATCTAGATCAATATATATATGTCAAATAATGATCAATTAATTATATTTATTATGAATAATTGGCTAAACTAGAGTCTATCAGAAGTTGTAATTTAATAAAATATGTCTCCTACTTGGAAATTGCAATTTTAGGGCAGAATTCTAAGTATACCAAATAGGGGACATTACATTTAAACAGTAGTATTGTAGATATTAAGTATGTAGGCACCGAAATTGCAATTATCAAGTATTTAGGTGCTTAAGATTTCAATTGTTTAGGCACTTAGATGCTCAAACTTGCCATTTTTGTCTTTGTAAAGTTCAATTGCTAAGTTCTAACTATGAGCCTCTAAGTTTAAGATGAGAATGCTTAAATGTTTGCTTGAAAGTTCAATAGATGTATTGTATTGATTTGCATGCATGAAATATGTGTATTTTAGTATGCAAAGAATCATTTCATTTTTTGAGTTTGAAAACATTCACCAAGAATTATCGTTTAGGATATCAAAATCCCAAGTTTGAAGGATTTGTACACTCAAAATGTTAGAAGATAAGCATGGTTGTAGTTTGGAAAAAATGTAACCCTTTTTTGTTTCAAATTTTGTATAAGAGTCTAAAGTTTGAAGGAATGTCTGCTATGTAGCTTAGGCTTTGTCTACACAACTATGTTCTGTGTGCATTTGGAGCATTTGAAATTTAAGATAGATATTTTTAGTTTTGAAAATCTGCATGGAGAATGAGAGCATTTAGATGATCAAAAATTACAATTATTAAGCATTGTTCTCCTAGAAAAATTATTGGGCATGTTGGTAGTATAAAAATCAATTATTAAGCAATTCGACATTCAAATTGCAATTACCAAGCATATTGACACACAAAACTGAAAACCAAAGGATTTATAGATTCATAATTTACAGAAAATAAGTTTCCTTCGGCTATTGGAAAGATATGTCCCTCTTTTAAATTTTTTCATTAAACGTGCAGGAACAAGACTAAAATTTTCATTAGAAAACCTAATACACAATATATGTATTATGCCCTTCTAGCCTTTTGTTATTTGATAAGGGAAATATAACACATAATATGTTTGTTCTTTGTGCATTTTGAGCATGCAAACTTTAAATGGTTTAGTATTTTTGTATTTTTTAAGTCCCTCAAAACTTGCTAATATCAAAGGACTGACACGCTAAAATGCACAGAAAACAACAAGACTGAAATTGTGTCTAGAAGTGATTAACTTTTAAGAAGTGTTCAGTGTCGGTTTTGTCTGCACAAGATATGCTTGTTCTGTTTCATTTTGAGCTTGTATAGTTTAAAACATCTATAATTTGAAATTTCTAATTTGATTCGTAAATACTTAATAAAGATAAGTTTACTAAGTTTTGAGGTTCTCATGTTGGGCAAGTATAATCAACTATGCATTTGTGCACTCAAAGTACACATAAATTAATCACGAGACTGAAATTGTAAATTAGAAAGTCTAGTAACTGGCAAATCTTAAGTTACTTTTTGTTTCAAATTTAAGAGCGTAAGACCCAAGTTTTGTGTAGGTGTGAAAATTGAGACTTTGTAGCATTGATGTTATCCCCTGTTTCTTTAACAGAAAATACAATTATTCTTTGTGCATGTTGAGTGTGTGAAGTCTAAATCGTTTGATATTTTCAATTTTGTTAAAACATTCATTGCAAATAGGTCTTTTAAGCTATGAGATACTCAATATCACAATTTTAAGGAATTTATATGTATATAATGCTGATAAATCTAAGTATGGTTCCGATTTTGTAAAGATGCAGCCTTTTTTGTTTCAAAGTTTTCTGTATAAATTACACTACAACCTTCAAAGGCCAAGGACTCAGGAAAGTGCATATACTTAAACTTCTTCCAGTGTAAAACTCAGAGTCCTTTCTCCCTGTTCCTCTATTGCTTTTGATTGAATTTGATGTCTGTGTGGGTATCGGTTCGTCATCTTGTATGTTGTTTTAACCAAATCTATAAGATCCCAAACTCTCCTATTCTATGTATCTAATGATAGCAATAAGTTTGTAGCAATAAACAGACATCGATATCTTATAGAAATATGTCTTACATACATGCACATGAAAGTGAAGAAGAGGGATTCTTTGTATAAAATTTTATGACACCGTTCCTTGGCATCTTGTAGCTTTTGAAGAAGACATCTAGTTGTCAAATAGCAAGTACCAGATCACCAGCAGAGCATCTCCGGCAGTCTTTACAACAGGTTAGTGCTGCTTCTAATTGCTCATTCCAACAACTAATTTAACCATCTTCTTGTCATCTGCTGATTCATCTCTTGTTTTTTGTGATGCAATAATTTTTGTGTGTAAGTCTTTGTTAATTGCTTGAATTTATTTAAGATCATTCAAAGAACAATATTCATTCTTATGGGCCCTGCTTCCTAAGGTCTTTTTGCATCCCGTCAAAATTTGATGAGCATTATAGTTCAGCATTGGACCTTTGCTTAGAGTTGTGACTAGGCTAGGTAGGCTGTTCGAATGTTAATGTCGCATTGTGAGGATTTATCCCACATCCATCACTTCATGCAATGGTTAATGTTTTAAGTGTGTGGATTTATCCCACAGGAGTTGTACACCATAGATCATCAGTCAAGTGATACTATATCAAAGAGGTGGTTGTACAAATTGTAATCAAGTATCAATGAAGCAAAGGTATCTAATGCACCTGTTATAATTTGTGTGTGTTTGTATTGTGCATCCTATCCTTCGACAATTTAAGTGAGTGGATTTACCACACATGAGTTGTACTTCATAGGTCATTTTTCAAGTGACACTATATCAAAGAGGTTGTTTTACAAGTTGTAATCAAGTATCAATAAAATGAAGTTATCTAATGTGCCTATTATAATTGGTGTATGTTTTTATCACGCATCCTATCCTTAGACAATGTAGGTTTTGAGCTTGTGGTTTAAGTGTTTGTCTAACATAGGCCCTTTTTCATTTTATTGTATTATTTTTCATGAAGTGTGTTCCATACACATTTCATTAAAGTTAAGTCAACTGGCGATTCGGATACATGGACAACAAAGTAGGGTGTTAATTTGTAAGAGGGTACATGAGTATATGACTAAGGCTACCACCTATATCACATTAAAATATTGTTGCCAGGAGATGTGGGTATGGGGATAGTGTCCTTGTTCGTGAATGCAGTTAGTGGAAAATGACTTTGTAATGTTTCATTAATTTGCTTGTGTCTGACTATGTGTTATTTACTCGTTGGCTCGTGGGTAGTTGTTAGTAGTTGTTGACAGTTGTGTTGTGCTTGGCAACTAGTAGGTATTTTAAATAGACTTTTTGTAGTCAGGGAAAGTAGTCTGATCCTTTGCTGATCATTTCTGGTGAGAACTTGATATGAATAAAGAGATAAATCTGTTACTCTATTTGTTTTGCATTGTTATTTATATACATTTATGCATTTACTGGTTTTATCAGATAGATGAGTAAACAATGAACCAAAAATTTGCTTAGAAAAAAGATCAAACCGAATTTTATTATATAATCCTAACGGCATTTCCAGGCGGTATGCAATATAAGAAGAAAATATTATGAGAATGTATGAGCGCTGATTTGAATCACCTTTGCTCATAGTTCAAAAGCTTTTATAATTTATTAGAATGCTTATACCAAACCATTCAGTGTTTATACTAGATCTATCCTCTGTATGAAACTGCAGATAATTTAGGAAATACAATAATATTCTAGGATAAGGTGTGGATTTTTATAATTTGTTGGTCCATATATTTGAGACAAATGATAAGTCTTATTATTTTCTTTAAAAAATTTGGTATAGGATTTTTTTGCCCTATCTGTTGTAATTGCATCTTAGGAACTTTTGCTTCCATTTGATATGATTTGTGATGTTTTCAGCTAAATTCTTTTTTTTTTTGAACTGCTAGCTGTGATTATGTTTTCCAGTTTATTTATTCAGTGTTAATATATATATATATGTATATCTGTTGTCAACATTTTCAGTGAAGGGCACAAAGTTACTTATTACACATTGATAAGCATAGCATTGGTGCATTCAATTGATAATTTATAATTGATATTTGATAGTTGTTCTTGTATTGATTATATAGGGAGCAGAAGTCTCAGTAAAAGAGTTGGACTGCCTCTTGACTCTTCTTGCAGAGAAGAAGCGGAAGATGGAACAAGAAGAGGCTGAAACAAATATGGAGATACTTCTTGACTTTTTGCAACGTTTGAAGCAACATAAACAGGAGGAGTTGAATGAGGTGCGGTGTCTTGTGTAGGATGCTATCAAATAATACATTTTATGTTTTCTACTTGTTCCAATTGCATTGTACTGTGCACTTGAAGTTTTGCAACTCATAATTGACATCAAAGAATATCAAAAAGGGAGCATAATGATAGTTGGATAAACCATGTGTGCATGTTGATGGCAGAGAGTACTGATACAGCAGTTACAAATTACAATTGTCATTCAAGATGTAGGGTAAATACATATCATGAATCAGATTATGGTTCAAGAGAATTTCAGCTCTTAGGATCAGTGCTCTAACCTAATATATATATATAGGTGAGCAAAAATAATATTTATTTTAATATGGTAAAAATACTACAACAATTACAATCTTAACAGAATCTTCCATTTTTGTCTTCGGTGGAAACTGCAGATGGACACCGACACATGAGGTTATTCTTAGCATCTGCTAGAAACCTGTTTTAAGGTATTCTACATCAAAATGCTTTTTTGTTTGCAACTGTGACAGGTTTCCAGCCTTACTTCTGAGACAAAACAGAAAAGGGTCTGCTGCAGCTTCTGCTAGATATATAACCCATTCTAGGGCAGGGCGATCGCCAGATTATTTCCATCATACAACTGAAACTATTATGGATCTTTCCATCCTTGCAAAAGATATATAGAAAACTGAGGAAGCTATGAATAACTGCACCATACATTAAGGACCATAATTTCTTTCCCCAAACTGAATTATAATTTATCATGACCATACCATGTTTGTGAAAGACATGTTAGGAATGAAATGCTATCGATAGTGCCCATGTCAGGCAAGAACAGACTTAACAAAGACATTATTACAACTGATACATACATAAACCTAGAAACTAGGATAGGACTTCTACCTTTCATCTTCTGTAAAACTAGAGAAATGCGTGAAAACCTTTCTTGATAAAATCCAGGAAAATGGTCCATTGAGAAAAGTAGTTAAGGAAGTCCTGTGGTGGTTCTAGTTCAGAATACTTTTGTGTTGTTTCTTTCATACCCTCATGTTGATCCCTTAGTTGATCATTTGTTGACTAATCAGTGTTGTCATCTTGATTAATCAGGCTAAAACAGAGCTCGTGAATATTCTGTTTGTTTGCTCTCCACTACTAGCTAGCCCTTTTACCCTTTTCAGGAATCATTCAGGGTGGGATCTTGAGAACTGGATTTCATGAACCTAAACCTTACCTAATTGATGTTTATTGTCATATTTGATTTAGGTTTGAGGCCACTAATTCTCCAGAAATTTATGCATGCTATCAGTCAAGAGCAGTGCCTTGTTCATATTTTGAATTTCTGTTTTCAATAATTCTTTTTAAATCTAATTTATAAATTTTAGATGCTGCAGATCGGGGTATTATTCTCTTTTTTCCCAATTTAATCTACTTAATGTGACAATCTATGTCAATTCAAGGTCAAATTTGACTTTTGGACATGAGCAGCTATTGAGTCTCTATTGCAACTAGCAAGCTGGTACCACCTACCAAATTTTCCAGAATCACTTCTTCCAGTCTAAGACAGTTCCAAAGTGTTTCCCTGCCTTCTAGTCTTCTACAAAGGTTTTATAATGTCTATGATGAATGCTTGATCAATGTTATCAAATGAATATTTGAAATTTCGGTTTCCTTATATTTAAAAAAAATTCCTATTTTTTCAATAGCCATCCTCTAAAAACTAGCCTTAAAAAACCTGTCCCAGAGTGCATCCCCCCATCCCCTGCTGTTGCTTTCCCAGAAACTTGGGGACAATAGGTTCAAATGAAGGCGTAAATATGTTTTTCTAAAGGTTAACTAGTGAGATCACCATTGTTAAATCAAAGTAAGGCCACTGGTCTTGGTAAACTTTATTTTGGCATAGGAGGATACAACACTGCAGGGTACAGGAAAGGGTCAGGAAACAGCTGGGGGATGCATGTTTGACTCACATGGCACTTCAATGAAGGGTTATAGGTACAAAAACATGCTAAATGGGTCCTAAAACATGTCTAAGGGAATAGACACTAAATTGGGTTTGCCACATGGAATGAAATGGCTGAAGTATGCTTTTTGACTCTACGAGATTAATGTGGTGACTGCCTTTCCTTTTTACACACACTGATTTTTAATTCACTTTCCTCTATACCAAGTCATTTTATTTATAGTTGCTATGGTGACGAGTCTATTGTTATCATTGGAGTGAAATTTGGATTCCATACCTTAAGTTATTATATTGTTACCATATGCAGAAGGAATTTCTGCTGTGCTTCAAACAGTAAAAAATTAATTATGTTTTTTGCTAGTTCAAATTGTCGTTGGCATTGTTTCACTTTCTCCCACCCATGACAACTGTTAGAGTTTCTTAGATCAGATTGAATAATGAAAGCACTTAAAAGAATTGCAACACATAAGACAATGAACACACAAAGATACCCTGGGAAAACCCTCCTCTTGAGGGAGAAAAACCCAGCAATGAATCTCTTCTATAATATAGAACAATGGCAGAAGTCTGCTTACAACTGAGGCCCAGCAATGGCCAATAATGAATGCAATGAGGTCGCACCTCTTCTAGATACACAAGATACAAATGAATATGTTCTTCCTTGAAATCGGACCTGCTCTTCTAAAGTGCGAATTCTGCTCTTGAATATAAAATGTGAACTTGCTTGAGGTGAATATGTTAACAATGACAAACTGACCTTGTATTTATACAACACAAGGCGCCTCTTTATTTAGGTCGGCCTTTCTTGAAAAACATAATAAATGATAAACAATTAATATATCTTGGAGTCGGTTCAAGGTGAGACAAGGATAGGTGAGCTATAAGGGTCGGCCCTTAGCAAGTATAATGTATGATATAAATTAAATAGCCTAGAGGCTATACATTTAATTTATTCTTTTCTTCTTGGGAAGTGCAGACCGAAGCTGCTCAATAACATCAACAACAACCACCATATCTAGTATCAGAGTTTGTGAGGCACAACAGAAAATATTGTCACTCTTGCTGTATATCTTTCAAAGCACCAGAGTAAAGATTTGAACAAGAAGATTTGTCTGAAACCTATCCATCTAAACGCAGTCCTAAGATGCTAACAGAAACATATTCAAATGCCCAAACTCAATCAAATGTTCTGCTGCTTGCATCCTTTGGAAAACCAATTGGTTTGCATAAGTAACTAATAATTGTTGACATATGATTTTCACAGTCCATAATATTATAGTTTGTAGTTTCTGGTTTTGACTGTGTGGATTTTTTTTCCTGCACAGTCAGAACCAGAAACTACAAACTATAATAACTAATAATTGTTAATAAACAAGAATTGAATAGAGTTTGAAATTTTATAGGTTTCGGTTCTGTTGTTCTGTTATGATAGAAATTGTTAGCATAATTGCAGAATTAACTGGTTGTTACATAAAAGACTTGTTTTTATTACAGTTTTCATTGTAATGAATGGTACATGAATATAAGCTACCTGTGCAAGCTATTCTTTGCATCTGTCTCTTTATTTTTATAGGTAAATTGAGAGACAAGCATAAAGACAAAATACTAATCTGAAAAGAGATTAACTAGCAACCAAGAGATCTAAAGATAACATAACAACAATGAATTAAGAAGGAAAAACTCCTCAAACTGCAAGGCAATCAAGAGAATCCTGCTCATGCAGGGGTAACTGTCAGTCATGCGCCCTTATGAGAAAGAAGAGCCTCCATTGTCCATTGTGATCCTTCATTGATTGAAGCCAAGGCTTCTGTCCATTGTCTTTCAGCTTCAGATTTTCTCCCTCATCTTTTCTTAGGCTGAGCAGAAGAGAGAATCATTGATCATAGGAGCCAATCCACCCAAACACTGCAAGAAATTTCGAGGAGAAGAATGATCATAAAGCATAAAACTGTCCTCTTCCTGAATTAACATCTCAACAACAAACTGCAAATCAGCATCCTCACCCATCTCTTGATGAGGAATCTGATCTGCCAAAGAGGCATCCCACGTAACCTCCCCACCACAGGGAGAAAGAACTGCCATATCAGAGACAGCCTCAACATCAAAAGTGTCCTTAGCTACTGCCTGAGGAGAGGTCTCTCTGCCTCTTGAAAGAGCATGCTTGAAGCAACCATTGTTCCTCCAAATAAAATCTTTATCAGGTATTTCCACTTTTGGAACCCATTTCTGAGTATGAAGCATCTGGGGATACTTGGAAGTGGGTGATGAGGAGCACTTGTCAAACCTATGACCCACCTTATGGCAGCTGAAACATCTAAAAGGTAGGCCTTTGAAATGACGCATTGGATCCAAGAGCTGCCCGCAGACAAGATTCAAACGTTATTAATAGCTAATGAGTTTTGAATGATCCACATATAGGCAAACCCTATATACCTCTGTTTGTTTTATCTAAATCAGGATCGACTCTTACAAACTTGCCCATTGACTCAGCCAACAGATTTATAAATTCCCATTCCACATTACCACTGGAAGATTGTAAAACTGAACCCATATAGGAATCCCAGCTACTGAATCCATTATTTGGTCAAAAAAATGGTTTCCAGAGACTCAAAATAGTCCAGATCTGCCTCTGAACCAAGGGCTGTTATTCCACACAAAATCCCACGCTTCAGCAGATTCAAACTGGATTGGGAAAAAGCCTTTTGACAGAAGAGAAACAGCAGGGAATGCAATATCCAACCATGTATTTTCCAACCATTGAACTATTTATGAAAGTTTTGGTCTTCTACTCAGAAGCTGACACACTAGAGAATGGGGTCCTGACTCGGATAAATGCTCAATACTACCCTTGGAGATATGCAGGTCAGCAGCCTCATCTACAAGTTCAACACTAATATCCTGTACAGAAAGGTGAATCTAATGGATCATTGAATGATGAATCCATAGTGGGATCCAAATTCCTTCCTGAAGCCTGATGTACCTCCTGGTCCACCTTCCCACACCTCTCTGTGTCTCTTTCCCTAGTAACATATGCTCCAATCAGAGCTTCTTTTCTGCAGTCTTTGCAAATAAGTTTATTCCAATCCTTAGAGAAATGAGGTGAAACCAGTGTAGAGGAAACTTGTTCTTTCAGTTGTGAAATGTATATAAATCCCCACATTGATGATAAGGATTGGAGGCATTTCAACAAACCAGATCTCCCACACTGCTAGGATTAATATCTTTGTGCTGAGATAACAGAGCAGCATCCACACTGCTAGAGCTGGATGAAACAAGGAACCCTTTATGTAGGAAAGGATGAGCTTCCTTCTATTACTGCCATTGCACTGCAGCCGCTTAACCACCAAGCTAGGAAGCTTTAAGATATTCTTTGCAGCCATTTTCTCATGGTCTGCATTGTCTGCTACATCTTCATCCTCTACATTGTCTGCAGCTGCAAATTCTTCTCCATTGACTCAAAACCCTACTGCCTGCTCTTATCCATGCCATTCTCCAATTTTCCTTGCAGCTGTTATTCATGATGGTGTGTGAGAAAAACAAAAACCATCTGTACTATTGGAGTCCTTAGAGATATGTAAGCTACCCAATTTCTTTCTTAGAGTAGTTAGAGTTTTCTTCTTATAAAAAAAATGTCAACACAATTCAAAGTGAGAAATTTACTTTGAAAACTATGTTATTTAGATATCACAATGCCTTAGCCATAGTTCTTAAACTTAGATTCAACAAAAACTCAGCAGACCCAAATTTGACTTGAACTTGGCAACTCAGCAAAACTTCGCAAAACTGTGTGTGAAAAACCTTCACTCAGCATGTAGGAATCCTAGGTGCCTGAACACAGAAGAATCTTGGTAACCAAGTACATTCAAAAGCACTGCAAAATTACAAAAACCTGTGAATTTTCAGTGTTCTAATTCTTTTGTGTTTTTCTCCCACATTACAGTCATAACCTACATTTGGCGAGTCTGCACAGTGTTCTGGTCAATTTGCTTGGTCAAAAAACACAAACAGTTTTTGGAAACTTGGCCAAAAACCCTGTGAGTTTGTGGCTTATTTACTTGGTCTGTAAAATTCTGCATGAGTACTTGCAAATCCTGCTCGTGCTTGGCAAATCTGTAATCAACTGCTTTAGCAATTGGTTCTCTCTTACAACCATCTTTTTCATATCTGCTTCTAAACTATGCATTGATTGCTAACAGTTTCTAGTACATGGCTTATGTTTTGGACAAATCTTTTGATTTCATCATTTATAACTCTGCATGCTGAATCTCTTTCTGGATTCCTTTCTTTGTATCTATGAGAAGTCCCTTGTTTAGAGTAGTTCATTGGTTGAATATGAGAAAATATTTAATGTTCAATGTACATACAAATTAATTTTTTAGATATTATGATGTTTCATAGGTACAAGCAGATTTGCAGTATATTAAGGAGGATATATCTACAGTGGAGAAGCGAAGATTGGAACTGTCCAAAGCTAGAGAACGGTACTCCTTGAAACTGCGTATGCTTTTAGATGACCCAATAGCCACTTCAGTAGGTCATGCTGCAGCTGATAATGTCAATAATCGTTCTGCATCTTTCGTGCATGGTGGGCAAGGTGGCCATATGTCAGGAAAATTACAACAGAAAAGGTCTGAAATCAAGGTGCAATCTAGTTCTCAGGACATGACAAAGAGAACTTTCTTTTGTGGTTCTGATTCTCAGGTTTTGCCCATTCCATCAGGACTGACAATTGCAAGGAAGAGACGAGTACTTGCTCAGGTAGCTTACATTCATATAGGTCATTTCATTACAATGAAATCCGGAATTTTGTGCTGTATTCTTTTTTTTTTTTCACAACAGGTGTGGTGCATGCTTTGTCTTTGCTCTTTAGATAGTTCTTAATAATTGCCATTTTTGCTTTTTATTTATCAATTTTCTTTAACTGTTTTTTGGAACCAATGGAAAAGCATATAATATGCTTACTCATTTCATGTTATTCTTAAGCAGTTATTTCATATAATTGTACTTTGAAGCCTTTGCAATCGTTGGCAATTAGCTCACAAAAGTTTTACTCTTTCCATACAGAGGTGCTTAGTAGGAAAGTAATCCCCCACTTAGGAAAATTTCTCTATTAAATTAAGACAGGATGATGGTAATTCTTGAAAAAATTAATTGTATATTTGGAAGATTTGCTCTCATGTTTGCTCTGTGGTAGCATACTAATAAACATAAAATTTGATCTAGAATTTAATATGCTTGTGTAATTAATTGTCAAAGGTGGAATAAATTTAGTATAATATAGAACGATTCAGTTCAATCATCAATCATGTAATGCTTAAGAGTGAGATTTTAAGCCCCTTTAAAAACTGTCTTATGGCTCCCTCCAACAGTTTGATGATTTACAAGAATGCTACTTGCAAAAAAGACGACATGGTATTCGCCCCTTGAGAAAACCATTTGATAGTGGTTTTCGAAAAGAAAGAGATGGGAATAATATGAGCAGAGAAGGATATCATGCAGGCCTTGAGGAATTCCAGTCTGTTCTCACAACATTCACTCGATACAGGTTTTTCTGTTTTTCTTTTTTTCTATTAAGAATTATTCTTTGGCTTCATTAAGACTTGAATATAGATATATGGGTATTTCTTCAATGATTTATTGTCTTTTTGCATTTACTAATATATACTATGCTCATCCCTAGTTGCTCATACTTTCTATTTGTATTTTGTAGTCGTTTGAGGGTCATTGCAGAACTTCAACATGGTGATCTATTCCACAATGCAAATATTGTATCAAGGTGAGCAAGATTTTCTGTGGGTTATTACTAATGGCTTGTTACCTGCTTCAGTTGTTGCTGGAATGTAGACTTGTGAGGGATATTCATAAATTGGAGAATTATGATTTTGATAATTGTATAAAATTATTAACAAACAGTAATCTGACAATGGGTACAATCATTTGGGTGTGAGAGAGGTTGTCTGCTGATAAACATGATTGTTAATATAGCTTAACAGTTAACTATAAACGTGTATTATATATTTTAGCATACATGTCTTTCCATTTGGAAAGCTCTAACCTCAAAGTATTGCCGTGTACCTTATCTGCTTTTGATATTGAAAAGTATTGCTGAATGAAAGATTTTCTAGCTTTCTGCAAAAAGTAAATCACCTAGATCGATTTTTTAGATTTGATAAATTGATAATGAAGGCTTGGTTGAAAATGTCCATGTTCTTCAACCAGTTGAGTCCAAGGACAATATAAATTTCTCTTATGGAACAGATACATTAATTTGAAGAGAATCATTCTTTAGACAAATCGATCTTATGACTTTTTTAGGGCATGTAATTTTACTGCCATCAGTGACATAAATTTTACATTTAAACTGTTGAAGCACACATAACTATAATTCTGGAGTTCATGGGATGTTAATAAAATCATGTGTGCTACCATAGTTCGTAACGACTTATATACTTTGGCATCCATTTTTTTAATTACAACTCCAGAGTTTTGTTATTAGCATATTTTGTTATCACTTATCATTAACATAGGCAAGTTTTTAATTGCATTTACAAATTTTTAGACCTTCATAGTCATTGTTGACATTTTTCTTGTTAATCAACTTTGTATCTTTATTGTTTTCTTGATCAGTAGATAGGGGCTTCCATCTGGTCATTTCTTCACTGACACATTTGCAATGTTAGGAAAAATATTATTACACAATGATATCGCATAGTGTGATGAATATATTATGGGGGGTTGGGGGTTTACATTAGATATGTTCAAATAATTATTCAAACCTGTTATTGCTTGTTTTGTTGGTGGGTTGTTGTAACAACATAAACTGGGGCTTGAATGGAATGAGGTCCTAGAAAATAGGACATGATATTTATATAAATACCCTTATAAGTATGAATAAAGTAATCCTGGTATGTGGAAAGCAATTCATACTTCTATCATTTGGTATTGGAGCAGGTTGAGAGCAGGTGAGAGTCTGTGATGGAAGGAGGATTATTGTTTTGATTGATCAAGGGGCTTCGCTATTGTTTCTTGGTTGTTCTGATTAATGACAGCTTCTTGTATAAGATTTGCAATCAGTTGTAGAAACCATTAGTTTGAATTTGAGTGTTGTGTTATTAGAATCTAGTTTTTTCAATTAAATAGAATAGGAGTCAGATTCGATTCTCTGAATGCTGGAGTGAAAGGAAGAGGAGTGCAGCCTGTATGATACAAGCATCAAAGGTGTTTGATTTCAGCCTGTGACAACAGCGTGGGAGCAATTGATGTGCTAGGAGGATTTTTGTTCAAGTGGTAGTCTGTGCTATCCTTATATTAATGGTGCCACTAACTTTAATGAATCCTGAAAATTGGATAGGATGATTGATAGTCACGCTAAGACAACCAAACTTTATGAATAGTGCTTGAAACAATCTCACAAAAAAGACAGGTATGAAGAGTTTGCTCTGAAGATAGTGAGAAAATCTCCTACACACTTCCTAGATTGCAGTATTTCAGTTCTCCATAAAGCTGCATCTATTGCAGGACAAACTTCTGGGCCATTTTTTCAAAATCCTGCTGCGAATGTTAGTGGACCTATCCAGGAAGGTTAAGTTTGGTGTCAACCCATTCCTGGGGATTTACAGGGACAACTTGTTATAGATCATTTATATTGGGAGAATTTAAGAGTATTAAAGTGCGATATTTCAAATCATGGGTGAGAAGAAGCACGTGCAGATACAGTGGTGCAGGAAAAAAATGGCATTCAAATCTAACTTTTTAATATAAAGTCTATTTAATAAAAATTTAGGGGTGGATTATTTAAGTTTTAATAATTTTAGATTTATTATAAAATCCAAAACTTTGAAAATGAGGTTTTATTATAATTCAAAATGTTTGAAAAATTTAAGTTTTTCCTTAAGTTTGCCATATTAATTTTGTATCTCATAAACCAGGAGTAATCTGCTGTGGTTTTGCCACATTGTGTCAAATACGCTTATTGTCCTATTTACTAAAGGATTTTGCTCCTGCTTATTTATCTTTAGACATGTAATTGTTTTAGTATTCTCATAGTGTAGTCTAGGCCTTAAATCTTGCCCTAAGTTACCAGTTCGGGTTCGGGTTCAAGGGTTCAGTTGGTGGGTTCAGTCAAATTTTTTTTGGGGGTTGGGTTCATTTTGGGTTAGTCGATACAAAAGCATATAAAAATCAGAAAAATATACATATTTGCAGCAGTAATTAAGTTCAAAATACACCACCATATTGTTGATGAGTGTTTTTACACTGCACAACACAGATAAAACACAAGTGTTCTATCTCTCTTGAAAGGTGACTTTGTGCAGAAAATTTTTAGAAAATGACCCTAAGGTTTTGGATGTCAGGTCTTGATGATGTAAAAACAGTTCAGTAGTTGATGTGATTTTCTGGTAATTACAAGGGGCATTTATGGTAGCAAAGATTGAAAGCCTATGGGATTGCAATGAGGTTTCAAAAGTCTGAAGACTGGTTAAAAACTTAAAACCCTAGCTGTAATTCCAGAACAGCAGTCTGAAAACAACATTCTATCATCAAATATGGCAGTTTGGGTGATGCTTTAATCCTATACTAACACAGATTTTATAAACAATAGAAAAAGGTTAAGGGTTTAAGAGAAATCCTAATTCTGAGAACCTAAGTACAGCTGCAACAATGGTGGATGCTTCAAATAGACAAACTCCCTAAAACCTAGCTTTGCTTAACCAAGAGTAAACCTACAGTGCTACAGAACAAGTGCAATCTTTAGAGGTAACCTTCAGATTTTCAGATTGTATCATCCATACATAAATGCATAAACATTCATAGTTAAACTTGAGTGCATTAAATCAGCTCAGACTAATTGCAAAGCAATTTACCATCAACAAATTATAAAAGGTATGAGTAGGAAGTTCATCAAGATATCCTATTACCATTATTAAAACTGAACATAAACTAACAATGTTGAAATAAAGCTAGAAGATAGAATCATGCATACATTCAAAGAACACAAGGAATTCACCAAAACACAAGGAATGCCTTCTCTCGTATTTCTCCAGAATATCTATTACAACAATCCTTCTCAACCCCTTTCAAATGAGAGGAGGCTGCCTTTTATTGATTTTACATTGCAAATCAATGGCCATGATTAAATCCAATTTAAGGGCCTAGATTTAATATACCCTTATGGTTTAGGATACATTAAATGCATTCACAATGTAAAATAGGATCACATGTGAACCTAGGAAAATGTAAAATATCCCTACATATTTTATATTAAGAAATATTCTACAAAATCCCCCAAAACTAGGTGCACGCACTTTGCAATAACTAATTTTGTCCTATAGCTGGAAATTACAGACATTTATCTTCTATTATAATATTTCTAGCTTTTTTCTCTTTTATAGCATATTTAACAAAACTAGTCAATGCTTTGGAAAATTGTTGGTGAGGTGGAAGTTGAGCTCTATGTGCTAACATTAAACTCCTCCAACAACTCCTTGTGCAGATTCACACAGGTCCTCCTTTGCTTGATAAACTCCTTTGATTTTGAGAACGCCCTGGCAGCCATATCCATGAAATCACCATCCAATTCATCCGCAAGTCCCTTATGAATTCTTGCTTGCCAAGCTTGCTTGACAACTTCAACATCTAGCTTCTCTGCAAAAATTATCGCTCCAGCTAAGAGCCCCAAAAACGAATCACAATTGGATAGCAGATCATTGATTCTATCTGCCACTATCTGCAACTTTGGAAAAACTTTAGAAACAATTTCCTTGTGGAAATCAATCGCACGCATCCAAAATTCTGGTTGCTTCATGTCTTCTTTAGCCAAAATCTGCTCCTTTTCCAGAATTTTTGCAGACAAAGTTCTTATGACCTGCAGCTTTGGGCACATGAGCTCATAATATTTCTTAAGGCAATGCAATCTTCGATATCTTTATCAACTTCCACCTTCAAAATCAGGAAGTTGTTATGCATCTCTACTCCTACGTCAATTGCCTTGTCACTTGTAGTTGCAACACGATTAATCCAATCTGAGGTGACCTTCCTCCAACTCTTCATTATTTCTACCTTGCTAACTTTTTCCTTGGACAAGATTGCAGGAGTAGGCATTCTATAGGGATCTCTTGGGTAGGAGTAACCAATTGTTGAATGAAGGTAGTCAATTTTGCCACTTGTGCCTTCAACTCCTTCTTAGTGGCTTGATCCTTATCCATCCAATTTAAAATGGTCATCACCGACCCTTGGAATTCATCGATCTCCTATGTTCTGCTGGTTGGTTCGATGTTGATGGAAGTCACCTGGTATTTTGAAGGTAGTACGGTTGCAACATCTTTGTCTACCGTCGGGGTGGTAATGTGTATTGTACGAGACCTTAAAGCATCCTTGGTGATATGTGACCACACCTTTGCCTTTCTTTTCTGCTTTGGCTATTGGCCTACACATTCCATGATAGCTTCAAAGTGAGCTTGAGGATTACACACCACAGGAGCTTTGTCCTTCTACGACCTTCCTCTCATAAACACAAGGCTTCTTCGTTGACTGCCTCTCTGACACTTCCTTTCTCTTTCAAGATTGGGTAGTAGGAGGAGACATGATGCTCTTGCTTGATGAGCTTACATCAGGAGCACCTCCTCGGGGAGCTTCATCTTTGGTCTTCTCTCCATCGTCATTGCCTTGTGCCTTTTCATGCTCCCATTCACCATAGGTGAGCTCTACCCCTTGTTGCTCCAATTGAGCGATATAGGCATTGAGCCACTTCTTCGTTCTTTGTAGCATTGGCTGAGTAATCACATCAATATCTATCTCCTCTTCCTCAATCCAATCAATCAACGAAAGAGGGAGCTTTGCAACCTTGCTGTGAGCCTCTTTGTCCAAGCCATCATCATCTTCCTCTAGTTGATCTAGGACAGTGTACAAGTGCAGACTCCTAATGAGCTTCAAGGACATGCTCATGTACATTCTTTTCTTGACCTTGTGGTCGTCTTCACAATTTGCCTAGAAGTCCTCCACATGCCATTGATGAGCATGTTGTCTCTCGATCTGCTTTTTCAACTTTCCTAGGGGATCCACATTTCCCTGTGCATTGTGGAAAAGTAAACCAAACTCTTGAATTTCTTTATTAGAGCTTTCAGCAGATATGGCCGATGGGCATGAGTATAGTGCTCTTCCAAGAGTCATGGGATATGGCACCCTAGCCTTGTGCTTCAACTGCAACAGTTGATGAGAAGCGCGAAGTTGTCTTGTTAATTCCAATATTTCCATTTTATCTATGAGGTACCTAGGAATCTTATATGGAGTACTCGAGAAACCCTCAATTATGAAATAAGGGAACTTAGGGATTTGGATAAACCAATAACCTTAGTTCTTCACCATTGCCTTAGCGGAGAATGACATCTTGTTCCCGAAGTCTCCAACTAAAGATTCGACAATATGCATGATGAGAGCATCATTCACCTTTCTGTGATTTTGTTTGTAATAATTGTATTGCAACTGTGGGTAGCACTCATAGACAATGTTTTCATTAGGGCTTGTCCCCAAATTCTCTTAGCATGTCAAACCTCTATAAGGATAGTTGGTTGCCAGCAAGTAGACGACATACAAAGTCATGTAGAATTGGGTCTTCTTGAGTGACACATATTGGGTATGGATCTTCATTGATAGTCTTCACCCAATCAAATTTGGTGTCCCCTCTTAGTATCCCCTCAACAAAGTAATACATCCATTCTTCAAATATATTTGAGATGGGGAGTCCTGCAACCCTGCTCAACAACGTCACCAAATCTCTTTACCTCTTCCACGAAGTCACTTGTATACAACTTCTTTGGGAGCTTCCCAACACGAGGCCATGGAGTGGGCATCCATTTCTTGTTGATCACTTGCATGCAACTTGTGGGATTGGTCTTCCATCCATTGAGAGCATATTCTTTTGAACACACCTCCATTTCTGCAAAGGATGGGATCCCAAAGACTCTGGCAATGGATGGAGGAGACAAGTCATCTACCACCCGCCTATTAGATGTGACTATCCTTTGTGAATCTTTGTGGTAGAATTCCCGACACCCTTGGATTAGTTCAGGGTTGATTAAGGATGGCGGAAATCCAGCTGCATGTGCAATACCATTTTTTCGGATTTTTCTAGCCATATCATTCGTTGGATTGATGAGGGTTCATTCCCAAAACTCATCGATGTTTACATGCTCAATGTTGGTGTCAGACATTTTTGTCCCAGTCAGACAAGATCTTTGATGTGATCTCCACACCATGAAATTTGTACTTCATCTTGGTTGATTTCTCCTTATCGGTCTTTCTCGCCTTATCACCCTTTTCCATATAACCTGCAGGAGTAGCACGTAATGAGTTATGTTGATCAAGCGACAAAATGGTAGTTAGTTCAATCACATAATACATTATCCAAATCAACATCATCATAAAATCATCCAATGTCAAAGAAAAACCATTAAATTTAGCAAATTGTGAAAGTTTCTAACATTTTGTGGATCTTGAAGGTTTACAGGCCAGGAGCATGCGGATGCTATGAGGTTGTAGGTCGAGCAAATGTGGATGCCAAGTTGAATGACACCAGTGAGGTGGCATCTTGTGAGTGGAAACCCACACACAACATCCCACAAAGCATTCTCTGCAAGGCTTGAACACTTAGTGAATTTTGAGTTTGTCTATTTAGGCAATGAGTGTTCAAAGGTTTTCAACGCTTAACACTCAACATTTGCATCCATTTGTACTTATGCGGAAAAGGGTGGTGCAAAAGCCATTGGGTCGGAAGCCATTGATGTCTAAACCATAAATTGGCACGATTGAAGTGGCATCCTGCAAAGGGCTTTCCACATGCCTATTCTCACAAAGACCCAACATTTAGCAATTTTTAGTTTAGATCAATTGTGCACATGGGGAAATGCATGTGCGAATGTTCCAATGCTTGGCTCTTTGTATTTTCATTAGCTTTCAACATTGCGGAAAAACGGAAAGTAGAAGCCACTAGTGTGGGGATGCCAAAGGCATTTATGTCATAAATATGGCATCAGTCTTGTGGCATCCCGCAAGCGGAATCCCACATGGTTATTTTTGCAAAGCACACACACTTAGTGATTTCAAGTTTATCCAATTATGCTCGCGGGAAAGGGAATCCTCAAGGTGATAAGTGTGCAGGACTTAATGTTTTTTCCATTTACATCTTGTGCAGGAAAACCTCGTGTGGAAGCCATTGGGATTTGTGCCAGTGTTTGGCACTTTAAACATGGAGTCCCGCAAACTATTTTCCACAAGGCAACTTCCTAGGGTTTCACGAGAATTTTAAAATTTCAATGCTCAAAGTCTAAATTGTAAACACTTGATGACTTTCATCTCAATTTCCATGCTTGCAGAGAAAAATAATGCGGAAGATGAGGGATCCAATGCCAAAATGTTGGCGTGTTGCAAAAGGAAACCGCATTAGTAAATTCGCATAGGGTTTCTAATGGACACAAGAACTTGGTAAAATCGGTTAAGTTTAGGGTGTGCGGGAGTTAATAGTGTGAAAGCCATCTAAAGCAAGACCCATAAGCCGTCAAGAATGAGGTGGAATCCCATAGTAGAGAACTTGAGGGTGAGAAAAATCAAAAGATGGTGATTAAATCTAATACCCAGAGCTTTAATGCATGCCAAATACTCCATAAAACCGAGTTTCACCAAGTGAATGTTTGGAACGGAAATTGCAAGATTTCATGGTGACAGATTTCTACCTCTTGATGATGTGACAAACAGGCAGCAATAACGAACTCCCAAATGCACAAAATCACGACACAACATCTCAAACACCAAATTGACAAGTAGCAAGGTGACAAATGACCTCAAATCTGCCACTGTTTATAAACGATCTTGTCATAAATGTGACATTAAATGTGAAATCCTGTGGGGCGGAAGCTAGATGAATGCGGAGATCAAAGTCGCGGAAGCCAAGACAATGCAGGTCGGGTGTTTGTGGAAGCCGACTAGTTGCGGACCATGAGCATGCGAGAACCAACGATGCTAAAGCCAAAGTCAACGGTGCCACCACTATGGAATTCTGTAGGTGGCGACCTGCACCAAGAAATGCGCAAACAGCTCAAAGAACACCATCACCCGCCTTGTGGAATCTCGCAAAGGGATTCTCACAAGGCAAAACCCGCAAATGGAGACATTTAATTTTTCAGGATTTTCAAGGGGTTTAAGATTTCGAAGGCAACATGGACCAAAGGTCAAAAAGCGAAGGAAAAAAGCAAAACCAAACGGACGCGGGCAAAAGCCCGCACAAAAAGTTAAAAGAAAAGAGGGGGTCCCCGTTTTGCAAGGGCGTGTGTGCAAAATGCAGACATATTAACGATCAAATAACATAGCAAAATACACCACCATTTTAATAGTCAAATCTTTGTCAAACTCAAATGTCATGATATACATTAAAGTTAAAAAATAATAATGTCAAGTGTCAACAATCAGCCATCATTGATCAAATATCATATGCGTTGTCAAAAATATCATCATCACCAGCCATATTAGATGATGTATGTAGTGGTAAATTAGAAGAACCACAAATAGTTTTGGTGATGAAACAACCTCCATCTATCTTTAATGATTTGCTTCTATTTCTAGATTTTTGCAATTGCCCAGAAAGAATATTGGTGTCTGCTTAGTACAAGGCTCAAGATTTTATTTTCTAGAGGAAATAATTCCATTCAACACATAAAAATATACTTTGATCTTTTTGTCCCTAACTTTTTCATTAAACTCTGGGGAAAAAAGGCATATTTTTCAACAAGGTTAAACTAGCTTCAAGCTTCAGAGCTCAATCTAACCAAATACCATTTAGCTTGTTTAGTGACCATAAACTCTCCATTGTGTTGCTGAACATTATTTTATGGCTTTTGCACTTATTAGGCCTAAAGAAGTTAAGAACTAAAGAAGAACCATATGTAGAGAAATATTCACTCTGTGTGCTGCTGTATTAGGCCTAAGTATAGTTGCCATTTGATTATATTGTCAAATCTTTATGTCTGAAAGTGTATCAAGTGGTACTGTTATTGAATGAATAGTAGAATTTGGAACCTAATGTGCAAATTATGAAAGATTGATTCAAGAAGCATTTATATTGCTCAGAAATTCAGAATTCATATGTTCAAAACATGTTTGTGCCTAGACAGAACCCTTTCATGGGCATTTATGATTTATGAGAAGAAAACATACAAAGCTTAACTGGGCCAAAAACATTTATGAGAAGAAAACTGGCAGAACTTAACTGCAGATAGCTCATCTTTAAAATCTGTTTTTTAATAAGAAAAGTTTTTTTTTCTAGGGTTCACCTTGGGTATGCCCAGGGTTCGTCCCTGGGACTGTGGATTTGTTTCAGACATACCTGGGACGAACCCACAGTCGTTATGACAAACCTTGGGCGTGCCCAGGAGGGACCAGATCTGGACCAATACCTGGTCCTGTTCTGTATGGGGGTGTTGCAGAAATGGGCAAAACTGGTGACATAGCTTACAAGCTATGTTGCCTCTTGGGTTCAGGTCTCTGGACAATGCTTTTTACTTTCTTTTCTGATGAAATCCTGATTTAGATGTAGTAAATCATATATCCATGACATTCATGCTGTAAAATGTTTTTTTAATGTTTTGAGTAATTGCATATTTGTTTCAACTTTCTTCAGATGCTAAAATTTTGATGACGGATTTTCTTATGTATGGGGTTTGCCTGTTACAGCATAGAATTTGATCGGGATGATGAATTATTTGCTACTGCTGGTGTTTCTAGGCGTATCAAAGTGTTTGAGTTTGCTACAGTAAGTTTGTTCCTTTCACATAATTTGTAATATGATAGTGTGAAGTCTGCAGACATATAAGATTGTAATTTTTTTAGATTTTTATTAAGGCCTTGGTGTATTGATAGCCAGATTGGTTGTATCTACCCAGGTAGTAAATGAGCCTGCAGATGTGCACTGTCCTGTTGTTGAGATGGCTACTCGGTCAAAGTTGAGTTGCTTAAGTTGGAACAAGTATATCAAGAGTCATATTGCAAGCAGTGACTATGAAGGCAGTGTTACTGTTTGGGATGTAAATACACGCCAGGTAAGTTCTCATGTCTACTGAATTTGTATATACTTGCAAAAGAGCAGCTGTATGTCCAGAATTATCTCCAGACATTCTTGTCTTAAAGTTTATAAAGTCCTTTATACATCTTACAAGGCTGAAATGTTCAAATTTTTGCAGGCTGTTATGGAGTATGAAGAGCATGAAAAACGGGCATGGAGTGTAGATTTTTCACGCACAGAGCCTACAATGCTCATCTCAGGCAGTGATGATGGCAAGGTCTCTTTATTTTCTCAGGATAACATTTTATAGGTTGAGTTGACATTATTTTCTTGTATAAGACAGAAGAAAGAATGGGCTTATCTTACTAGCTGTAGGAAATCTTGTAAGAGGTGGTTTTGTGTTAGGTTGCATAATTCATGCAGTTCCCATCGTCTGCTTTGCACAACAATAAATTTCTCTCTTTGTTGGCATTCATTGCATATGCTTATCTTATCAAACATGTATAGCTTGCTTCTAGCAAAGGAAATTTGATCTGTGAAATTGTTTTAATGATCTCTGTACATACAGGTTAAGGTATGGTGCACAAGGCAAGAAGCAAGTGTTCTCAACATAGACATGAAAGCAAATATTTGTTGTGTAAAGTATAATCCAGGCTCAAGCAATTATGTTGCAGTAAGCTTCTCTAACAGTGTCTCCAATGATTAGCTTCATATTTTAGTTGCCAAAAATATATCCAGGTTTAAACATAGTGTTCTGTTTGGCAGGTTGGTTCAGCTGATCATAATATTCATTATTACGACTTGAGAAATATCAGTGAACCATTATATGTATTTAGTGGTCACAGGAAAGCAGTTTCATATGTCAAATTCATATCAACAAATGAACTAGCTTCTGCATCAACAGACAGTACATTGAGATTGTGGGATGTGAAGGAAAATTGCCATGTATGTAACTATCTTTCCATCTCAATGTCTTGTTTGATATTTATCATGTGTAGAAATGACCAAACTGATGTTTTTTCCCACCCAAATGAGCAGCATCAGCTTCACTTGGTTTTTATTGTTTGACTCATTTTTTTTTCTGGATCTTTTTTCATTGAACATGCTTTTTTTTCCTTCATACTATTTTCATTAAGAACCTTTAAAATCTTAAGTCGTGTAACACTAAGGATCTGTACTACATCCATTGGAAATAAATTGGTCTGTCAGTTAAAGAGAGTTAATCTTTAACTTTGTGGGTGTTGACGAACCGTCAAGACTTGTCAAGTCTGGAGTTTCCACTCTAGTTTTAAATTAAAATTATGCTAGATTCTTGTGTTTATTCCATTTTGATTTTAATTGTTTTGAGAAATCAAATGGATCAAAATAGGATTTATTTTATGTTTACCTGATGTTTGTTTAAAATCTGATGAAAATAAATAATAGAATACTTTTGTGTATAGCAAGGTAACTTGTCTTCAGAAATCATATGGCTTGTTGATTGGTTATTGTTAGTTCAATTCCTAAGCCTGTTGAGAAATGAATGAATGAAATGAAAAATTTTAATGACATCCACAGGCAGTCTATATTGATGTATCCCAAAACGGATGATGCTTCGTTATTTAAGTCTTCGTAGTTTATTAATATGCCAACTGTGACGATCAAAGTCTAGTGCATGCACTCTTCAACTCTTGCTATTATGAAGTTCTTGCTTCATGCATTGATGTTGCAGGATGTCATAATGATCTTTCATTCCTCTGTTTCTTTGTCTGCACCAATGACCTTTTACGATTGACATATGGAGCACCAAGGATTGCTATCAAGAGAAGATCACATTATCCATATGCCAAGTTACTGGATTGGCCTGGAAACTGCCTGGGAATGGGTACAAAATGCTTCAGGTATGGGTATCATGTGGAATTGCTCTGGGCACCACAGACTCATCCCGGAATTGCTCGGATATGTCTGGTTGACATACTCTGGCGATTCTGGGATGGATCTGCAGTACTCTCTGCAATTCCACAGGGTACCCACACTTGAATTTTTAAAAAAACTATAAAGAGAAATCTACCCTCTGCTGAATAATATGTGATGAAGTTTGATCTGAAATGTCCAAAATAAATGAGGATAAAACACAGTTGAATCCAAATATAGTATTCAAAATGTTTATCTGCCAATTTATTTTAGGGAAAAAACTGCCTTGTTATCATAAACATCTCAAATATTGTCGGAGACTTGCTTATTAGGCCTATCTAGGATTGAGGACATCCATTTAGGTGAAATATAGTTCTCGGAGAAATCCCAATTCAGTCTTTCTATTGACATGTGCAAAAGGTTGCTTCTGTTACATCTTCATCATGTTGTAGTTGTGAGTTTCTTTTTGTTATTTGAAGATCTTGTGGCAATGGTTGTAGCACTAACACAGTCATTTTGTGTGTGCATTATATGTTGAATTATGATTTTACGTTTTTAACTTTATGGTTTTATTTCCATTTATTGCGTCATTTTTTTAATTTCTATTTTTATCAAATATGTTAATAGATGTAAGTTTTGAATTTCAATGAACAAATTGCAGAGGCATTTATCCTTATGATGGATCACGGAGTGTGATCCGAAATGTTGATGCAAAAAATTCGCACACAATCAAATCCAGAAATCACTTATCAATTAAATTGCAGAGCAATAAATGTTTTATATATTCAAGTATACACTCCTCACAAATATGAAATATACGTTTTCACCTTTTATGCCATTTAACTTTTATTGGATGTGAGTCCCAGATTGTATCGGTTTCTCTAACATGGCTGAATGATAAATTTAGTCTCAGGTACGGACATTCAAGGGACATGCTAATGAGAAGAATTTTGTAGGGCTTACAGTCAACAGTGAATACATAGCTTGTGGCAGTGAAACAAATGAGGTGTTTGTATACCACAAGGTGTGTAGTAGTATTTTTGCATGGTGTGTTATATGCATGAGCTATATTGATATTCCTCTTCCTTAAGGGTCTGATGTAGAGTTTGAACTGCAGGCTATTTCAAAGGCTGCTGCTTGGCATAAATTTGGCAGTCCAGATCTGGATGACAGTGATGATGACACATCATATTTTATAAGTGCTGTTACTTGGAAGAGTGAGAGCCCTACAATGTTGGCTGCAAATAGCCAAGGGACAATTAAAGTCCTTGTACTTGCACCATGAACTGCAAATGCCTTGCATGAACTTTGGTTGTTGTATCCTGATGAGGTGACTTTGAAGATTTGTCAGAAAATTGTAGGCTAAGCTTCTTTTTGGACGCTCTCTGGAGTCTGGACTACTTTCTGCATACAAGTGTTAAGAGAGGAAGCTGATTTGTGGACTACGTGCAACTGTCAATATTTTTATAATGACAATTTTTGCTGTTTTGCTGGTCTGTAAGAAATTATCCAGACTAGCTTCCAGAAGTGCAGTAAGATTTTTTTGGATTTTCTCTAAAGCCGCAACTCTAATCTTAAGATCTCTGTGGCAAATTCTGTGGTTAGAAGGGGAGCTCAGCAGCGAACTTTTATACTATTGAAGCATTCTTTGTTCCAAGGAACCTTATACAAATGTCACTACCATATCTCAGTATCATTGACTGAGTCACTTGCTGACTGCATTGAAACTAAATTTTGTAGTTACACTGAGTTTGGGAAAGAGTCTCAGAAGATGGGCAATGCTGAGAAAGTATTTTGCAGTGACACTAAATGTATTATAGCTTGGCTAGCAATCATCTTTGTAATCTTTGCCAGCCATCCTCATTTTTTTTCAAGGCTTGTACAATTAGAGGTTGAGATGTAAAGAATTGCCCTATCTGATGGGCTCGTTTTAGCATTGGGAGTTGCTTCTTGACATTATAAATAGATAGAAAAGTATCAAAACATTGGCAAATTATCTTTTACTACTACGTAAAAGATCGTATTGTATCACATGAAAGTTCTTGCTCCCCATCAATGTTGACAAGAGTCTGCTAACAGATTTTTGCGAGTCCCATAATCAACTAGCTATGTAAATATAAATGAAGTACATTTTGTATGATTCTGTACACGTATATTTTTCAAAGAAATAAAAGCTAGCAGTTTTTTTATGGTGGGGATAACTGCAATAAGAATATGATAAGCAGAGCCAAGTTTCGCTCCTAAAAGTGAGTTATTGACAGAATCTGTATTATCATACAGGCATCTTGGACTAGAGAAATTATGCTTTATGCAAGGTGATTTTTTTTAATTCTTATTCAATAATTTCGTAAAGTGCCTATGTACTCTAATTTTTGTGTATGCTGCACTGTACTAGTCAGTGGGCTTAAAAAATATTGTTCACAAGGAACTGAGATCAAAATGGTTGGTTAAAATAGATTGTTTGTATTGGCTATCCTAATCCACCATCTTCAACAACTGCACAGTAATGCATTGTTCTCTCTGAAGGTTGTTCTTTGTCAGTAGAAGCACTGAGCATGGTGTTGCAATGTTTTCTCTGAAGGTTGTTCTTTGTCAGTAGAAGCACTGAGCATGGTGTTGAAATGTTTTCTCTGAAGGCTACGTTTATTTATTTGAAGAGTGCAGTGCAACTGCTTATTGATGCGAGGTTGTGATTCTCTTTTCCTTGTACAAAGCACCCTTTGTTGTTTGATTAATAATTTAATTGAAATTGACACTAATAGATTCTCCCTATTTGAAAACTCAGTGTTAGAACTGGAAATAGTAAATACTAATTACAATTTCAATATTGGAAACAGTGCAGCAATCTATTTTAAATCAAAGATTAAACAATACAACTATCCAGAACTATTGAGATAAAAGTATTTTCATCTTAACTGTTAATTCTGAAGTTTACTCTCATCAGTTGGGGTTTCCTGCCTTTATATTTAATTCAAGCTCAATCGCAGGTTAAATCTGAAATTAGATCAGCCGATTCTATGAAATCATTTATGATTTTAATCTTGATTCTTAAGCTTTGTCTCTGTAAACATAATATATAGCTTCACATGCAATCGCAAAACTACTCGTGCTCTAATTTGAATCTACTTTTTGGCATGGATTTGGCTACTCTACTCGGATAGGGTTTGCTATTTCAGCTGATGATCATGGTTTGTGCAGCATGTGATTTGAAATCATTCGCTTTGCTTTCTCTAGATGTGGTTGTTCTTTGTCCATTTAACATCTTTAGTACTTAAAAAGGAATTTATATCTTCATTGATGGCCTTATTGGTAGTTGATATTATTAAGCCTTTCTTTTCACTGTGGCTTCTCAAACTGTTAAGTCATCCAAAATGCTTGAGTCTAGCTCATAGCCAAACTTGTCCAAAAGAGCTACCAAAGCAACCCTAAAAAGTGTGTTCGATAAAATTAAAAAATAGAAATAGGGTGTATTACAGCCAAAAAATTCCTATATTACTTTTTTTTTGAATTGATTATATAGTACCAAAAAAGGAGAGCAGGTTACAATATACTATTCGTGCCAAAAAAGGAGAGCAGGTTACAATATACTATTCGTGCCAAAAAAGGAGAGCAGGTTACAATATACTCTTCGTGCCCAAACTGGTCAGCGAGACTTATGGGTAAACTCTAAACAGCGAGGAATATACAAGTAGAGTATCAATTAGAGTTAATATTTATTTATACTAGGAGATGGTTGACTAGGTAATAAACATCTCAAGCACAAGGAGGAGAAAGTATGGCTACACACATGATAATCAACTCAAATAAATATTACCAAACATACATTTATTCATGATGGTTCTTCACACTGTCAATGGACATACACTGTGTTCCAACACATGTAAAAAAAAATTCTAATAAAATAATTAGGAAGAGCATCCTAGACATAAAGCAAGGACTATCAATACTTTAGCATGACAACTATGTATATTGTGGTATTCTTATCCACGATAGGGGCACCCAATGATCACCAGTATCAATTAGTTGTGAAATAGATTATTCTTCCGATTCAAAAATCCTCGCATTAAACACTTGGTGAGGGTTTATATAATTATGTGTATATTTCATTTAATCATTGTTAAATTTTACTGTTCGAATTTCATTGAACTTTGAGTTGGCTTGGTCCATGAGTTCCTTACAAACCTTGGTAAGTGACTCTGGAGCTCAATCCTAAGTGCCCAATGATCCAAACATATAATTTAGTTGACACAAAAATTAATGCAAAAACTCATGATACTTAGTCCAATGATTCATAGTCACAGTCTAATAGGGAGACTACACAACCCACAAAATAAAACAAACTAAGATGGCTTGAATTCAAATTTTCATTTTTTAAACTTTCAAATTCATGAAAGTGCCCAAATCCACCATTAATGGTTTCAATAAAAGATTGAAATTTGTACATCTAAATAACATAAAATATCAAAAAAATTAATAGACCCTTAGAAACACAAAATATTTTGGCTCATTTTTGTATTTTCTAAAATGATAGCAATGTAATTTATAACTATGAAATTCACTCTACAATTATTCAATAAATTCAATATAATCTATAACTATGAAATTCACTATTCGATTATTCTATAAATTCAACTTCACATAATCCTATACAGAAAGAGCCATATACATCCACTTATTGCTGGAATGGCAAAGGGATATATTTTGTTTCAAAATCTTAAACAAAGAAAGAAAATTACCTTTCCAAAGCAAGCTCCTAAAATAAAGAATCTCTCCTTTAGAGGCTAGAACATAACAAGAATCCATTTCCAATTTCCAAGCAAATCTAAATGTAAAGTCAATCGAAGTTCAAACAATTTCTACACTTATTTTCCAATATATAAGAGGAAATAACATAACAAGAATTTGTTTCCAACTTCCAAGCAAATCCCAATCCAAAGCTAATCCGAGTTCAAGCGATTTCCAAACACTTCTTTTCTAAAATATAAAAACTATTTTCAAAAGAGGGGGAGAAATGGATTTTCAAACAAAATGTAAAGTGATATAAAAAAGACTTCATTTTTCCTTTTGTTCAAAATTCCCTAAACCTCTTTACACTTTCGCTTTTCACATTCAAACTAGACATTTGAAAATTGGCTATTTGCAATCAAAAGATATTTTCACTTAAACACTTTACATTAATTATTTTTTTTGAACACATTTAACTAATATCTTTCAAATAACCCTTGGCATATAAATCTAAATTCTAACTATTTAGCATTTTCCATTTTCTATATGCAATTAAACTCATTCCAATTTCTTTCCACTTGCAACAAAGTAATACATAAGGTATTTTTTAGTAAGGCACAATTTATTTACTGTCAAACTCATATTAAATATTTTGCAAACACGACACACTCTTTAAAATTAATTTAATTGCAAACTAACAAGGTAAAAGTAAACACACAGAGAGTATCCACTCACTTTACAAGTTTAAACACAACATGGATATTTTAGAATCCCCATTGAATTGGATCCAAGTTTTTTAGGCATTCACAAGACTCATCTTGCACTCAAATCGAAAGAGATGGAGATTAAACAAAAATACTTTACCCAGAACCATTGTCTCCAATTAACCACCATTGGGGAAACCTATATCTACACAATCTAGTGA
Organism: Sequoiadendron giganteum; assembly: GCA_007115665.2. Lineage (NCBI taxonomy): Eukaryota > Viridiplantae > Streptophyta > Pinopsida > Cupressales > Cupressaceae > Sequoiadendron > Sequoiadendron giganteum. The sequence continues at coordinate 141,093,830 of CM021100.1, read as the reverse complement.
AACATCAAGCATACCTATACCATTTTGAAATAGCCTAAGCACAACATAAAACATCCAACATGATATAACATCAAAGGAAATAAGAGAAAATTATCACATCTAATTAGAAATTATCTATGACTAGCATAACCTAGACATCAATATGCAAAAATTCATAATAATCCACAATGTTGAACCATGTAGAGAAAATAAAAAAAGTTGGAACATTGTAATAGTCCAACATATAAATCACAACATATGCATCACATATTACATAGTCAAACACCATATGCTAATATAAAACCTCATCAAGAAAGTACATCGATGGCAATACAAAACATCATTGTTAAAAATAGTAGCAAAACTCAATATGCATACAAGGCAAAAATGACTGAGGCATTGCACTAAAGGGAAATTATATCATGTAAGAGTAGATGAGCTCACCGAAAATCAACATACATATAGGGCACAAATGCTCGAGGCATTAAGCTAGTGGGAAACTAGGTCTTGTAAAAATAAACGAGCTCACCAAAAATACAAAGAAAAAAATAACCTTTTCTTAAATGCACATAAGCACAAGTCAACATATATTAATTGATTGCAAGTTGTAGTAGCAATACTTGAATAATTAAATGCTAAGGTAGGAAATTAAATACAAAGGATAGGGGTACTTATCTCTATGCTCTATGTTAAAGATATTTTGGATGTAGATATTGTAACCTGTTGTTTTAGAAGAGAAAAATAGTTGATCAAGATATTCTTGTTGTCTTCAATTATGAGCATAATTGTGTCCTTTCTCGAAACAAATATGTAGTTGTAGGTCACTTCTCCAAAAGAATATTTATTCTCTGATCCAAGGATCTAATTCTTCTAATTATGTTATTTTGCTCTCTAGTTCTCCTTGAAGTATGTTGTTTGTTGGGTCTTAAGTGTTGATGATTTTAGAAACTCCTAGAGGTGATTGTTGGATCGCAAGGGTCATGTTCTAATTATGTAATCAAGCTATGCTTGTTGTCTTGGATTATTAGCATATTGTGTCCTTTCGTGAATCAAATATGCAATTGTGGGTCACTTCTCCAAAAGAAGATTTATTCTCAAATCCAAAGATCTAATTATGTATTTGTGTTCTCTAATTCTCCTTGAAGTATGTTGCTTGTTGTATCTTAAGAGTTGATAATTTTAGAAACTTCTAAAGAAGATTGTTGGATCGCAAGAGTCATATTCTCATAGATTGTCCCCCTTGATAGATTTACGATATAAAAAAAATAAAAAAAAATAATCTTCAAACGTAATACTCTAAAATTATATGATGGGAAAAAATATTATTAGTTTATGCTTGAATTAAAATATTCGAATTTTAAATAAAAATATCAGTCTAACACTTTTTAATGTTCAAAATAAATAAGAACTTGGAGTACATGTACACATCCCGTACAAAAGGTATTTGAGCCACTTTAGGCAATTCTTGCCATTATTACCTCCACCGACAACAGACTAAGAGTATGAAAAAAGTGAAAACGAAGGGTATGTTAAAAGACATGAACACGTGTCATGGACAAGCAAACTAGATTTGATTTTGCCGTGTTAAAGACATTTATATAATGGACCCCACAAATTGAACGAATCAATTGTCTAATATTTTTGTCCGGACTTTCTGGATATGACGCGTGATATATTTTACAAAGTAGACAAGATATTTGTTTTTTTTAATTAAAAATCATTTATCTCCTAAAGCAAGCATGTTGGAAAAAGTGTTGAGAATTGTACGGCTTTAACCTTTTATTTTTGTTCAGTTTCATTTTGGATTGGTTATTTTGTATCTTTTTACCAAGAGCTGGTAAATGAATAGAATTTTATTTATATGCATTTATATTTTAATTTACAGTTTTTTTAATTTAAAATTAAATTTGTAATTTGTGGAATTTATTTGAGATAGTTTTGTGATTTTGAGTCAATTTAGTTTTTTAATTTCAAATTTTAAAATTTGATTTTTTTTTTCTTTAATTTAATTATAATAAATAAATTTGAAGAATGAAACATTTTACTTACATTCTTAATATAGTATTTAAAGATTAACTTTAATTTATTTGAGCATCTGGAATTAAGAGCATATTAGAGAGTATACATAAAGAAATATCATATTATTTTCATGTGATATTAGCATGCTAGGGTACATTTCATCACTATTTATTATCTTTGATCTTTGTACAAAACTACTAAATCATTATCCTATGAGTTTGATCAAGGGGAAACATATTCCCTTCACTAGAAAACACTTGACTAGAGAACCAAGTTTTATGTAGAAATGAGACACAAATATTAAGAAAAATGGAAGATGAACATCTAAAAAATCTAGAGAGAATAGATCTATGCAAAAAGATTAGATCCATAATCACAATACAATACCAATTAACAACTGTGGAATGACCTCTACCATCCAGCTAAAGTCTTTAATATTTTGATGTGTTTGCCTAACATGTCCTATTTTTTTAGTGTAGGGGAAATCAATTTGAGAACTAGCAGAGTCAAATCAACATCTATCTAAGAGGTAAGATATTCAACTGATTTTATTTCCATACATTTTGCATGCCTTCGGCAGCCAACCCCCCTACTATGGCAAAGGGGCAACTCTAGACAATTATTTATCCTCGCTCTTATGCCTAGAGTAGATTTGATTATGGTTTTATTTATTTATTTAGCCAAGGTCCTTTTTATATAGATGTATTTCATTTTTATTTTTTTGGTGAACACAACATTCTTACACCTCTTGGGTTTCTTCGTCTTAGGATTTATTCCTTTTACCATTAGGATTTTGATGTCCTTTTTATTTATTTATTCTCTATTTTAGATTTGAGTAGGGTTTTGATTTAAATTGATATCTCTTAGATACTTGCCTACCCACCCTTGGATTCTAAAAAAATGATTTTGATTCTTATAGGTCATCACCTCTAGCTTTTGTCCATGTATGTCTTATTGATTTTTATGTGTTCCTAAGCTTTATAACACATGATCCATACATCCTCGATATGCTCATGCCATTTTATCCTATGGAGGGGGATGTGTCACCTACAAAGATGTTAGAGTAATAAGTTATTTCACTTAATTAATTTAATCATATTGGTTAATTAATTAAGTCATTTATCACTTTAGTTTTACTTAAGCTAAACTTAGGCACATTAATAATTAATTATTTCTTAATTATTAAGTGTGCACACTAGGGTTTCCTTTAGGGTTTGATCTCTTTTCTTAAGGATTGATCTTATTGTAATTATTCATTCTCTTAATGCATTTTTCTCTTGAGGCTTGCAGAGCATCTTTGTTGTTCTGAGACATCTTTCTTTCTTTGTGATAGGGTATTGCTTGCAAGTGTTCACTGGGGTCTGTGAGGTTGGTTTATCAACTTTTACATGGTATCAGAGCTTCAGATCTACAGCTGCCTATTAGTCTTTTGAAGGATATTGCCTTACAGTGATTTTTAAGTGCAAGGGTTTCAGCCAAGCATCGTTTTGCAAGATCTGGAGGTAGCCAATTTTTTTGGGCATTTTTGGGCAAAACGGACGTCGCCATTGCGTTCAGAGCACCCAAAAACCCTAGAAAAGCTTGTTGTTTTGTCGATTTCTAAAAAGTTTTTTTAAAAAAAGGCAAAAACAATTCTGCTAGAGAGGTCGTACGGCCTCCCTAGCACGCACTCCAAGGCAAAAATTTGCAAAAAATTTAAAAAGTGCCTGCAGTTTAGAAGAGATCCGCCATCGCCTCTTCCAGGCGGCCACCCTCTAGCCGCTCAGACCAGCGGTGCCACCCATGGGCCGCCGACTCCCCAACTCCAGCCCTTGAGGGCTTAGCACAGGTTCACATTGGGGACCAAGCGCCCCGTGCCCAGCCGGCCTCCCAACCCCCACTGTGGTCACGTGGGTGACTAGGGGCTTCAGTCCCAACCCCCAACCACCAACCCCCTAGTCTTGTATGCGACTAGGGGCCACTTTTTTTTAGCCCCTAAGGGTAGTTGAAGGGCTTATTGGGCTTTTTGGAGCTGTTTTCACATAATCATGCGTAACTTTTGCGTACGATCTCTGTTTTTCAAAATCGAATAGGCATCAGAAAGCTAGTTCTGGGCACTATTCAGTGGTGCTGGTGTTTTTTTTCTAGTTATTCTGTTTTTCTATTTTTTTTCCAATCAAAGTCAAAAGATGGTTTTTCCACTTTAGGGTGCGTAACTTTTGCGTCTGGACTTCGTTTTGCGCAAATGAATAGGCGTCAGAAAGCTAGTTCAGTCTCTACGCAATGATTAGACTTATTTTCCCATATTTTTCCCTAGGTATATTTTATTCATATTTTTGTGTTTTCACAGTTTGCTTAATTACTTGGATGTTTTGGCACTTGGGAACCTCCTGTTTGTGTCATTTGGCTCTATTTCATTTGATCTACATGTAGTAAAGTCATTTTTCTCAAATTGTTTAATTTGAAGAGTAATTATGAGTTTTTCTACTCAACCATTAAGTTGTAATTCTGGAATGGGGTAATTATGAGTCATGGGCAAAGGGCATACTTACACATTGTAGGTGGCTTAATATTTTGCCTTATTTGTATGATCTCATAACTGAACCAGCCACTTCAGGGGGAAAATTAGCTTGGTATATCACTAGAGATCACATAGTAGGACTTATATTGTCTAGTGTTGGTAATGACATTGTGTGAGTTGTATCGGACATTGATTGTCCCCACCCACTTTGCACACATCTTTGAGAGATCTATGAAGACCCCAATCTCTCCATTCCTAGAAGATCCTGCTTTAGATTATCTCTTACCCATTGCTTGGAGAGAGAATATACCATTTGATCATGATACTTTAGAGGAGCTTGAGTATTTAGACATTCTTGCATGTTCTGATGGATCAGAGGCTTGTCTCACAGTTCCTACTCTTCAGACTGAGATTACTCATGTATCATGCATTGTTCCTGATGACATTAGTATTGCCACATCGACCCCTATGGATTCAGTTCAGTATCATGACCATCTTGGTCATTCATTATCAGGTACATCATGAGATTCTTATCTTGCAGACACATTCTTGTTTCTTGAGTCTCACACTGAAAATATTGAGGATTATTTTGAGGTCGTACATCTCCTCTACCTTGACAGTTAGGTTATCACTATATGTCCACCATTATCTGTGCATTCAAAGGTTGCATTTCAAGATTCTCCACATCAGTTTGGATTTGGCATCATATGTTTTAGTTCAAACAGAGGGGTTCTTCAACATCCTATCGTGGCACACATCTTGAGACAAATTGGTTCATCACTCTTCACAGGGTTTCTTTGACATCATCCTTTGGATCTGTTTCTTCCCAAGGGGAGGAATATCATTTGCCTCTTCAGGATCTCTTTTTGGATTCTACATCAGTCATCTACCATTACGACAAAAACACACTTTTTAACCACCTTGGTGCTCTTTCATCCTTCATGGACTCAATGTTTACCCATCTTTCTCTTTTGGATATTATGTAATGCCCCAAGCCAACATTCTTAGAAAAAAACCTAATGAAACAATTTTTTTTAAAACAACAACCACAATGTCGTTAATATGATAATGTGTCACACTTGTGCAACAATGTGCACACAAGTGCCATGTGAAATACGACACAATGCCAAAGGCAACAAGACAACCTCACCATTGTATAAGCAAGGTGGCAACAACAAAAGACTTAACACTTGTGGGATAAATCCACCACAAAGAACACAAAAAGTGATAAAATGACTCCAAGCCAACTAGAGCATTTCATCTCTCGAGAACTCGGCACACTACAAGCACAAATAAGGTTTATAGGGGTATTTTAGCCTCCCCAATTATCTTACCTCCTTCCCTAAAAAAGAAAAAACATGGAGAAAGAGATACACCACTTCCCATGTTCTTCAAGAACACACAAAGGACCCTTAAATAGTCCCTAAACATGTCAATCCCCTAAGAGGAAGCACCTATAAATGAAGTAGCCACCAAGATCTTATAACACAACATAGAACCATTTTTAAACACCAAGTTCATTTTAAAACCAAAATGAATATTCCTAAGTTTATTTTAGATCCAAAACCAAATGTGCTCTATGTTCATTTTATCCAGAACATGAAAGCATAGAAAGACTACAAGATTGCATGTGTCCTTGGCTCCAACTCTAAGGCATGTAACAAGATACAATAATGGTGCCACTTAAATGGAATATTATAATCCATCCCCAAGGGAGGTCCAATAATTACATTACAATTACAAGAGGACTCAAATGTCCTTCAATATCAATTACATCAAAAAAACCAAATGGAAGAAAACATGAAATACTCTTTACCACATGAAGTCATCTTTGACTCCAACCACAATCCTTTGATCCCTAATGGTGGTTTCCATGCCACCCAAACTCATAGAATCAAAATATATACTCTCATTATGTTAGGAGATAGTCACATGGGCCACAAGCACACACACTCACACCGAACACATTGGGAGAAGGCTTACATATATGTCATACATGAAGTGTACACTCAAAAAAACATCCATCCAACATCACAATATGGGTCAATCACAATTAGGATCAAATACAAGTCCTCATTGGGGCACAAACACCAATGGTATATCACAATATGATCATTGGGAAAACTCACCAATGGTACACCACAAGATCATCATTGGGAAAACTCAACAATGGCACATCACAAGATCATCATTGGGAAAAATCACCAATGAAACATCACAAGGTCATCATTGGGTAACTCACCACAAGCAAAGCACAAGGATCATCATTGGTCCAATTCACCAGTGGCGTAACACGAACATGTCAGACACTAGGATAAGATGCTAGAGAGCTAGTTAGGGAGTGTCATCACGGTGCTCACCAATATGGATACACATGGAATCTAGTAGTCCTCTCATATGTACAAGGATACTTGATCTTACAATACCCAAAACTCCCCAATTTGGCATGTCTTCCCAAAAATCCTTAGTTTGTACTAGCACTTAAGAAATGAGAGAGGCGCCCATTTTCTTGGTTAATTAATTAACCTATTTCATTAATTTCCACATGATTAAATGACTCCCACTCATGATTAGCCTACAAGCCACTTTGGTTTGGGTACACATTGGGAGCCACTCCCATAACCGTCTCTAGTACCTGTTATGCCTTGCATAACCACCCCATCTTTTTCCTTGGTCAAAATGGGTCCCCCTCTTTTGTTTTCTATCCTTGGTTGTTTTCCAACAAAGTTTGGAGTTGTTCTTTCTTCCAACACTTTGTTATCTTTTTGTTCTTCCAGAGCTAGAACCGGAACGAAATCTAGATTTGAAACTTGTCTTGAGTTTCATTCCCTGGCTCCTTTTCGATTTTGGTCCCGCTCGTCTCTTTGTTGGTCTCTTTAGTCTGTCTTGTTTTTCTTTCGCAGAACCGGAACCAGAACCGGAATGGATATTAAGTTTGGGATTTATACAAAGTTCCAAACTTGTTTCCATCCCACCTCCACCTCTGCCTTTCTGGTTTGTTTGTTTGTACTTGGGATCGATGTTGATTACCTTGTTTCAATCTCAGTGTCCTATTTTTGGTTCTTTCTTTCCTTTTCTTCATTATTGGTGGAACCGGAACCGTAATCAGAACCAAACTCGAAACTGGGACAAAGTTTCCAAACCTAGTTCTCGTTCTATTTTCGCTCCCGCCTTTCTTGTTGTTGTCTGACTTTACTTCGATCACACAATAGTTTTGTGCATGTTCCCTCCGTGATTCCGCATCTGACCTGCCGCATTAATGGCATTAATTACAGGTACCTCCCATGTATGAAATTGGATTTTTTTAACCTTAATTAAGGTGAACGTGTTGGTTATTATTATTGTTTAACAAGTAATATTGAACCAGAGTTGAGGTAGATCATTTGGGAGCATGATTCAATTGGAGGTCAAGCATTTTGCGTGCGGATTCGCATCAAAGGCTAGCCTGTTGGATTTCTTTTTGAGGTAGGGTTTACGTTCTTTGTTTTCTTTGTTGCCATTCATTATGCTTGTTCAGTCTGCTATTCTTCATAGGGTTCATGACTCTTTTCGTTCGAATCCTTTCTTGTTTGCTTTTATTTTATTTTGTTTTGTTTTGTTTTATTTCCTTTGTCTTTGGTTCTTTCTTTGTTTTTTGTTTTATTTAACTTTATGTCATTTTTCTCGCTTGTTTTTACTTTGCAACGGTCGTTTTTGCATTTTCTTCACGCCCGTATCATTGTGCCCTGGGTTTTTGGGGTGTCGATCATCTGCTACATGGTTTTATGGTGTTCTTCGATCCGTTACTTTACCTGTCGGTCCTTTTGCGTATCAACTTGTTGATTTCGAGTAGGGTTAAGTTGTGCCCTAATTGTTTAAGTTGAAGGTTTTTAATAAACTAGGATTTTGCGCATCTCTGATTAGTTTTAAAGTTGTGCCCTAGTTGTTGTGTTTCCCCTCAATCATATGGGGGATGGTTTAGTACTGTTATTTTAAGCCTCCTTGGCTTGTCAGGTGACCTCGTTTTTGGGCCATGATGTCATTCGTTTTACTATCAAAATTTCTAATGACATCATGTTTGTTTTAACCGGAATTAGATCAAAGCTTAATTCTCTTCTCAACCCTTTGTTTGCAATGGATGTCGGATCCGTCTCCAAGCCCCCACTTCTGATGAATTATAAATTATCAAAATATCTTTCACTTTGTTGGAAGAGGAGGCAGAACGGGTAATAAATTTGAAACTTCTTCATTGTACCAAGTCTGATTTCCATTCCGATCCCTGTCTTGACTACCATTCTGACTCCGTCTTCGATCCTGCTATATGATTTTTTGTGGGTTCAATGTCCATTCTAGTCTCGACCTCAGCGGTGTTTTAAAAGATTTCTAGGGATGTCTTCTGCCTGGTCCCACCTCCAATGTATATGAAAGGTGAGATCTCTGACCTGGTTTTTCATACTTCTTGTGGATCTAATATTGGGTTTTGTTGCAGAAATTGAGATGTCAGGAGCATCGAGTGAGGCTTCTCAAAGGAGTAACCTGCAGAGACTTCAAAACCAGGAGCAAAGCCTAAAAAGGTTAAGCCAGTACAACTCCCTTATACCTTGAGGTATAATCATCGAGGTCTTGCCATCACTACTAGTAAGGTGGATTCTGATTGGGCATGCATAACTGATACCAACCTGGGTCCATTCCATTGCAAAGAATTGTACTCTGAAACGTTTGTTGAAAAGGTAACAGGGAGGACCCAAAGAATAGTTGAATATGGCTTGGCTCATATCACTATATTTCCTTTGTCAATCCAATGTCCTAAATTAATAATGACAGTAGCTGGAGCCTATAATCTTGCTACTAGACAGTGTGTGGATTCATAGGGCAATGTCATCATTGATTTAACTCCTCAAATGTTTTAGTTTATGTTCAATGTGTCGAATCCAAAGAATCCTAGGCAACTCAATGAGGCAGAGGCTTTGAAAATATATAGTAATCATAAGGAGGCCAACAAAACTCATTTGAATAAGAAATGGATGAGAACTAAGAAAAAGTCTCTAGTTAAGCTTCTAGATCAGCCTAAAAGGGTAGAGTTCTACAAGGAGATTGGGGACATTATAATGATGTTATCCAGAGTGTTTGGGAAAAGGGATGCTCTTCACTTTAAAGAATGGATTTTTCCATTCATTCAGACAATCCTAGATGGCAAGCAACAATTTGATTGGCCCATGATTGTGTCTGAAAGCATACACAACCAAATGATTAGAGTGAGAGAAACCAAGAGTTTCTTCATGACCTCTTATGTCATTTATGCAGCAGCATTGAGAGGCATTTTTCTAGGTTTAAACAGAGTGTGGATTTTGGGAGAAGCTGATGGACAGAATAAGGTGTGGAATCATTATGATCAGCTCACCTTGCAGACTTTTGAACTGCATTACAGAAGGGTTAATGATGCATTTTTATATGTCATTATTAACCAGCTTACGGGAGATGCACGATATAGATTGAGCTAGGAGGCCATGGCATTCATCACAGAGTGGGGATATTGGTTTATCCAATACCCCAAGTTTACTTATTTTAGGCTGGTTGGATTTGATGGTCACCCTCACCTACTCCCTAGATGCTGCAATAATAGGATTGTTTTAATGGAGTTTGTTTATCAAGCTTTGGGGGTTAATTCTAAATTTGGTATAAATCATAAGCCTAGTTGTCATAAGTTCCCAATGAAGTTGGGTGAATATAGTTGTCCACACCTTGTGGGAGCTAAGGTTGTTTGCAATGAATTGATGCATCTGAAGTTGGGCTTGTACACTACTAGGAAGCACTTTGATCCAAAGAATAAGATGAACGCTTTGCTTGCATCTATTTTTGATAAGCACTTCAATCTATTGGAAGACTTTCGGAGTGATCTTTAGGATGAGTATGACTTAAGGAAAATAAATAATGAAACGTTGCCTATCCCACTCATGGGAGTATGGGGTCAAGGTGGACATTCTTGAAGCATTATTAGATGATGGGGTGGTTTTGGATCCCCTATATGAGGTACAAAATATAGGTACCAAGAACTTGGATCGTGTATTGGGGTGCAAAGGAGACTATAGATATTAAACAAATAGCAAGGCAGTGTTGGATAGAAGCATCCAATGGGTTGTGCTAAGAACCAAGGAGCCTGGGGGTCAAACTTCCAAGAAAATGAAAGGTGCAGGTATCACTCAAGGGTACAAGAGGATGAAAAGAAGAATGCCTCCTAAGGAACCCTTGGAATTCTTCCCTCATGATATAGAGGAATTTGAACTTGAAGTTCTGGCTGAAGATCTACCTGAAGCACATGAAGAAGAAGTCCCAACAGGACCTGGGGCCTCAACATCAGTTGTAGGTGATTCGTCTACTCAACCCCCTCCTACAGAGCGACCAAGTGGAGAAATGCCTAGGGGAACCCTTCATAAGGAAGCTGAAACTTTAAAGGGAAATGGTCTTGAGGTTGAAATCCATGAAGTAGAGACAAACTCTGAGGGTACTCTTTTGGATAAGGAGACACTAGAGGAGACGCCTCTTGATGAAATCGAGGATGTAGGAATTGAGCATGTTTTGACAAAGGAGGAACAATGGACGTTGTTTGAAGAAGCTAAGAGAGCATCAGATGTAAAGGCACAAGCTGAAGCATTTCAGAAGCAACAAGAGTCAGATGCCAAAGAACAAGCTGAAGTGTTGGCAAAACAACAGGAAATGGATGCAAAGGCACAAGCTGATGCATTACTCCAACAACAACAATTAGAGGCCAAGCAAAAAGCTGATGAGTTGGCCAAGAAACAACAAAAAAAGGAGTAGGAGCTCAAAGTAAAGGAGGAGAAAGACAAGTTATAAATGATGCAATAGATCCATAATCTTGAAGAAGAGAAGGCTAAACAAAGAAGAGAAAGGGAATCCCTTGATGCTAAATTTAAAATTGTTGAAGAGGCCTATAAGAAAAGGGAGGAAGAAGAACGCTTGCAAAAGGAAAAGGATACTGAAGAGCTTGCTAAGCAACAACAAAAGGAAAAGGAAGCATGGGACAAGCTCAAAGACTTGGAGAGAGAGAGAGATAAATTTCTTGAAGAAAATAGGTTAGAGGAAGAACGTTTGAAAAAGGAACAAGAAGATAAAAGGCTGCAAGAGCAAAAAGATAAGGAAGAGGCCGAGAGGGTTGCACAAGAGAATGCAGAAAAGGAACAACATAATGTGCAGGAGGTTGATTCTCAACCTAAAGCTACTTTGTTGCAGCCACTATCTTCTACAACTGCTACCTCTTCCTCTACAATGATGGCTACCACTCCTAGTGCTCCTACATGGTTAAAGCTGGATCTTGAGAAGAAGCAGATAGCTCCACCATAGCCTCTTAATTGGGAAGAAATGATGAAGGAGATAGAAAAGGAAAGACCTAAGAAAAAGGCCAGGGTTCTTCATTCCACAAGGCTCACGGAGGCAGGAGAGATCATTGTTGAATGTGCAATTCCGGTGGTGGCCAAGGATAGGCAAGATATGCAAGTGACTGATTATCAATTGGGCACGGTCAACTTAGGGAGGCCTACAAGGAATCAAAAAATGAATCTTATTGATGTTGTAGCTTCCTCCACAAAGTCCAGGATGATCAAAGATAAAAAAAAAAAAAAAGGATGAGCTTAAGGCTCAATTGGATCAATTGCATAGTTTCTTAATAGATGTTTCCACTCCCAGGTCCCAACAAGTTGCTGCCTTGGAAACTCCAGTCTTACTCAGCAAAAGAGAATTTGATGATTTAGTAAAAATGAGGAGTAAGTCTGGAATGTTGGATAGATGGATTGACAAGCTTAATCAGGAACTGGGTGAACTACTCGTAAACAGTTTTGAAATCCATAAAACAACACTTGAGTTGATAGAAGAAATGGGTCATCATACTAAAACTCTAGGAGAATAGGAGGAAGAATATAGGGGGTATGTTCAGAAGATGAAAGATATCAGTAAGTTGCCAAAATCAACTCTTCTATAGAAATCAATCCTCGAGGAAGATAATGCAGATTTCTTGGAAAAGGCCTCAAGCATAATCCGGTTTAGGTCTGATTTCATATATAAACATAGGAATGAAATTCAAGATGCTAGTAAAGACTTGAATGAGCAGCTTGATGAACTAGAAGTTGTAATAGCCATTTTAGTCAATGTAGACATACCGGTTAAGGAAGGCATGCCTTTGGATCAATTGAAGGAGAAATGGAACAACATATTTTAGGAGGTCATGCAGAAAGAAGATGATGGGGAAGATTTATTGTTGGATAGACTGATGGATATTAAAGAAGAGGTGAAAGCTGTCAGGAGGGACTTGACCAAATTGAAAGATATACAGGAATTTGCCTCAGCAGAGTTGAAAAGAATCAAATTTGAAGACAACTGGGTCGATGGGCCTGATGTGGACATCCTTTAACAAGTGTTCTCTAGCTATGATGAATATCTTCTTGAGAAAACAATGTAGGATTGAGTTGGTAGCAAAATGTTATATTTTGGGCACATGACTTCCCCTTTTTTCTCCTACTTAACAGGGCAGTCAACCTTTGAACTAAAGGTTTTCATTAGCTAGTCCTGTCTCTTTTCTTGGGCGTCAGATTTTGCACAACAAGGCAATCAACCTTTGAATTGAAGATCAACCAGTCTAGTTTCTTGATGCAGTTTCGGTTCCTTGATTAGTGGATCTCAATTTTTGATTGAGAGGGATTTATGCGTAGCATGTCTATATATACTTTTGAGTTCCATGTTGTAAAGTTCAGCTAATGGACGTAGAATTAGCCACCTAATGATAGCAGATAGGATTTTTTATAGCTTTGAGCAAAGATACTTTTTAAGTTCATGTTTAATTTAGATACAGTTTTTATACAGTTTTATGTTGGAATTGAATTTATTGGATGAGGTTAATGAACCAAAATCGTTCTGTATGCCAGTGAGTTTGTTGTGCATAAATGTTTCTTATTTGATTTGAATCAATAGGGGAAACCAGATTTTAAAGATTATTTCATTAAATTGTCTATGAATGGAATTGTTATATGTTTGTTGATCTATATTATTGGCAACGAATGAGGAGTTTGTTTTGAATCTTGTGGTATTTTGATGAATGGTTGTGATGATTAAATTAAGCACTCTGAATGTATGCAATGGTATGGATTGTTATGTGAATTGCATCATGTTATGGTTTTGATCTGTTAAGAAACACTCGTTGTTAAGAATATTGTCTGGATGTTAAAGAATTTCGTTCATGTTTTACTGATTTGTGCCTTGATCTATCCTTTTTCTATTTATTTAAATCCCCCCATTAAACATAGATTGATGAATCCAATACATTTTGTATTCCTTATCACCAACAAAGGCCCCTTGAATATTATAGTTGCATTGGCCAATTGAGTGACATCAGACAGTTGAGAACCAACTACTAGGACCTTGGAAGTTAGGCTACTAGATGTTGTCTTTCTTTTTCAGGAGAAATAGAGTAGAAATATTTTGTTTTAAGTTGTTGGTGTCATTTTGACCATCAACAGTACCTTCATCCTAGGCTCATCACACTCACCAACAAGTATGAAATGAAAAATAATGTGCAAATTCCATTTTCAACAAATTTTCACAACATGATTTTCAAAACATTTATTTCAACATTTCATGAAGTATACCTTCATTCACACATTCCAAAACATCATAATCCACTTGAAACTTTAAAAAAAATTGAACTCAACAAATGACCAAAAGCTATGAATTTCTTTAAAACGCCATTAAAATAGCTTGAAATTTCTTCAAATTTTAAATTTTCAAAAGAAAAAAACTCTAACAATACCCTTTGATTCTAAATCAAAAATAAATAGGGAGAATTATTTCCCTGCATTAAAACTCATCCTAGACAATGCACAATTCTATTTTTTTCTTATTTTATTTTACATTGGAAAACCATAAATTCTCAAAAACTCCATTGATGAAAAGCTTCAAATTTTAAAGTTTAAATTTCCATTTTATTTTTTTATATTAGAGATAGTTTACAAACAATATATTACACTGAAAGGATTTGTTGCCCCTTTAAGTCTTAGAGAGGATTACATGCCATCATAGGACAAAAACTATGTAAATCGAGCTACAATTCAAAATACTATAAGAGAGACAACCAAGCTAAACTTAATTCCAAGCTCTTATAGCACAGTTACTACATTCTATGTTGTCAACATCATAGACCCCAATAGGGGGAAAAACCTTGTTAGGATCCATTTTCATGACAACAAGGGTATCAATGTCCATTTCTTTGGGATGGTCTCCTTTCAGGTCTTCTTTTCTCATCTTCCTCTCTTGCAAATATTTGTTTAGCAGATCTAGCTCCTCTTGACTCAATTTATTCCTCCCTTGAGGGAAGAAATGAGCTGATGTACAATATTAAATTTGTAAATAAGCATGACTCCTTCATTTAGCAGATCATGAAATGGTCTTTTGGGATCTCCATAGCAGCTGATATCTGTAGCATAATATTTAGGAAGGTGAGTTCACTATTGAAGTTAGTAAGATGCCTTATTTTGCTCTTAAAAACCTCTTCATTCTTCTTCTTCCAAAGAAACCACAAAACTGTATTAGACAAAACAAGCCAAAACTTATTCAAAGTTTCATCAAATCTCTCAACATAGCCAACAAGAATCTCATGCCAAGAAAAACCAATGTCATCATTCCAATTCATAGGGAGGAAAAAAAGCAAATACCAAATAGCACTAGCATACTAACAATCAAAAAACAAATGTTCAAAAGTTTCAAGCATAGAACAACATTCACAAGTTCTAGTAGGCAAACCATAATTATGGAAAACTTTTTTTGGCTCAACATTATTGTACCAAAGTTGCTCAAATATTTTGGTCCATTTAGCAACAAGCCAAGTCAAGTTCCAAGAGGAGTTCAACCACTCATAAACCTCCCCTAAGCCAACAAGCATCAAATATATATTCTTAACAAAAAATAAAAACAATTTAGATCCATCTGCCCATTTTATCCTACCCAAAGCATCAGAATCCCACATTGTATTCCCTAGAAACCCATTCCCCAAATAATTACATATCATTGTGTATGTATTTTTCTAAGAAGGAGGAAAACCATACTTAACACACAGCTACTCCCAAGAACCCAAGAATTCGCCTATCAACAAGCCTTGAAAAACACTAATCCCTTGAGAATACCATTTTTTTGTAGAATAACCTTGAGAAAGAGCCAGTGGCTTCCCATTTAGGCCAAAATTTCACCATAAAGATTGATTGGGCACAAACCTAGAAGAGGAAAAATTCAATTCTTCACCACCAAATAGTAGATATTGAACATGTGTCCAAGCTTTCCATAGGGATCCGCAAAGATAGTAGAGCCAAAAGCCCTAACCTCAAACTACCCAAACATGATATCATGCACATGTAGATTCTCGCACTGCTTACCCTTATTTGGTTTGGATATTGCTAGATTGTTCCTCACTATAACTTTTCAGGGTTCATCACCCTCCAAGGCCTTGAAAATCCATTTTGAAGCAAGAGTTATCCCTTGGATCTAGAGATAGTTTAAGCCTAATCCACTAGGAAGACAACACCACTTCCAGTTCACATTATGCATCTTCTTGTTACCCTTGCCATCAAACCATAAAAAATCCCTAAGAACCTTTTGAATATTACTAAAGTGAATATTAGCAAACAACCAGACCGAGGAGTGATACATAGTGTGAGAAGCTATGACCTTTTGCACAACTTGATGTCTACCAACAAGAGAGAGTAGTTGGGTTTAACACTTTTGATGGATCTCAATTTTCTTAAAGAGCCAATCCCACATGTTTTTAAGTGAGGGATGTTGTACAGTTTTGCATACATGCCCCATTGAAATTAGGGACCCTCTTTTGGCCCATTTCTATGGCTTGCCCCCTCTTTTGTGCTTATCTTTTAAAATCTTTTGGTTTTGGTCTTTGGTGCTTGCCTTGGTTGTGGGTGCCTTTGTCTTGAGTTCCTGGTGGTTTTGGAGTCTTGCGGATGTCCTCTCCGGGGTGGTCTTCTTTTGCCTTCTGTTTTTTCCCTTGGTGTTTTTGTTTGGGTCCTAAGGGTTGGTTTCCTCCCTTAGGTTTTCCTTTGTTTTCCTTTTTCCTTTGTTTGTCGGAGGCGGGACCGGGATGGAACTTAACTTTGAACTTTGGCAAAGTTCGTTGTTCGGTTCCCGTTCCTGTTCTAGCTCTGCTTTCTGCTTGTTTTCCTTTTGTTCTCATTTTGGTTCCGCCTCTGTTGG
Source organism: Sequoiadendron giganteum (assembly GCA_007115665.2). Taxonomy (NCBI): domain Eukaryota; kingdom Viridiplantae; phylum Streptophyta; class Pinopsida; order Cupressales; family Cupressaceae; genus Sequoiadendron; species Sequoiadendron giganteum. The sequence goes on along the minus strand of CM021100.1, from coordinate 141,077,095 downwards.
GGTTGGTTCTGTCTCCGCTTTCTGCTTGTTTTCCTTTCATTCTCATTTTGGTTCCACCTCCACCTTCGCCTCCGCCAGGTTTGGTTCCGTTTTCGCCCTGCTTGTTTTCCTTCCATTCCCATTTTGGTTCTAACTCCGCCTCTGTCGGGGTTGGTTTCGTTTCTGCCCCCGCCTATTTTCCTTCCGTTCCCATTTTGGTTTCGCCTTCGCCTCCGCTGGGGCTGGTTTCGTTTCCACCCCCGCCTGTTTTCCTTCCGTTCCCGTTTTGGTTCCGCCTCCGCCGGGATTGGTTTCATTTCTGCCCCCGCCTATTTTATGTCTTTGTTCTTGTTCTGGTCGTGGATCCGCCTCCGTCTATCTTTGGTTCCACTTTCGCCTGGGTTTGTGTGTGATTTTCTTGCCTTGGGAACTCTGTGATTCAACTTGGATTTTAATGATGTACTAAGCATTAATGGTGGCTCGTTTGAATGTAGGTCGGATCATGCTGAAGGTTGCTGTCGAGATGATATTAAGTCCATTGAAAAAAGAATGAAGGTTTTATGTATGCCACCTATTGCCGACTTGGACGGGGTATTTTTGATGGTGTGGGATGAGGTGAAGCGTGCCAGGGACAAAGGGGGGAAGTAGTTAATGCAATGCTACATCGGAATTTGTGCTTCCCCATTATTTATGCTCTTCCTTCGCATGCATTGGACCGCTTTGTTGGATTCTCCAAGCCAACATGGATGAAATTGGTGCATTAAATGCACATTTCATATTATTTTGAATTTCTCTTGGCCGACCTATTGTGTGGCAGTTTATTATTGTAAACCGTAATTTGGCCGACATATCTTGGGGGGTTTTCTATAAATTTGGCATTTTTCCTCATTTGTAAGGGTTAGAAAGAATCTAGACGAATTTTACATTAGAGTGAATTGTAAGAGCAGGAGTTAGAGTTAGATTTTAGTTTATCTTTCAAGCAAGTGTTGTAACAAAGTATTGGAATTGTTGTGACTTTAGATGCTTTAATACAAGTAAAGACATTGTGATTTGGTGCCTTTCTTGTGTTGAATTTTATCTGGCATGGTTCTTGATGTTCTATCTTTGAAATTGCTTAAGTTTATTTAATGTTAGCTGATTTGGTGATGCTTAGGGTTTTAAGCTTGAAGTGTTTGCAGCGATCTCTAGTCCATACTTTTTGTAGTTAGTTGATTGTTAGCTGCTTTGCAAAGTTAGCCTGGACTTAAAATTATGCTTGGTTCAATTGTGAATGTTTGTTCATTTCAATTGCAATAAGGTTGTTCTGAATGTTCATAGTTTGAAAATATTTAATACCTTAGAAGATTGCACTATTTTTGTAAGATTGCAGATTTATCTAGGTTAAACAGAAATCAATTTATGAGGGATTGGTCCATTTCGAGCATTTTATATTTTGCATGGCTAATCTTAGGGTTAGAATTAGTCTTAGAATTATCTCTAAAACCTTATCTCTTTCACTGTTTATCTTTTGCATTGTCAAGACCTGACACCCGAGAGACCTTGGGGTTATCTCTTTGTTCATAGAGATCAAACTTTCAAGAGAGATAGGATATCTTTTATTCTGTCTGAGTTGTTGTCATGCAGAAAACACCACCAACAGATTGGCGCTAGGAGGGTTGAACGAAGAATGAACACATTGCTCTGGTCGTCATTGGTGTTATGCTTGCCCCTCCTCCAAACATAATCAAAAGATTGACACTAGAAGGAGGGTTGAATGAAGGAAGAACACATTGCTCTAGTCATCATTTTTTTTATGCTTGCCCCTCCTCCTAACACCATCAACCGATTAGCGCTAGAAGGAGGGCAGAACAAGGTGAAGTTGTTGGAAGTTGAATGAGCATTCATGTTAAAAATCTGAGATAAGATAGATCTCTAAATCTGAAATACAAATTTTGAGTCCAGATGGAGAAGCAACCTTATGCTTTCCATGATGGAGACAGCATCTGAATTGATTTTCCTCAACTTTGTGTGTCTTTGGATAAGAGATTAGATCACTGGAATGGTAAGGGTTTGCATCACTATGCATCATCAGACCAATGTAGAATCCATAATACTTGCAAGCATAATGAGTTTGAATGCATAATCTTTTTGGGTCAAATCGAGATGTTTTTGCAAAGGGATATTTTCATGTAGAACCTGCCTGAACTACTGGCCTCCATAGATTTAGAGTCTCTTGATGTTGCAGTTGAGGCATTTACCGAGATAGTTAAAGATTAGCTTGGTGGTGTTAAATGTTTGTATGAGTTTATCTCATCTAAATGGTGCAGATTTCATAATGCACCCCATTTAGAAGTCACTTGTCGTTCATGTGTGGACATTATCATTAAAGTTGGAAGATATCTGGAGTGGAAAGAGAAGTAAGTCAAAGAATTTACTACAGAGGATTTAAATTTTGGATTTGAAGAATGTGCAACAAGTGTTGATCCATCCATAAATCAAGCAACATGTCAGAAGGAAGAGTCTAAAAAATATGAAGCAATGGAGGTAGCTGATGAACATTCAAGTGAAGAACAACCTAGAAACACAATGGATGTTGGTCCTATAGAGGCTAACCAAGTTTCTGAAGTGGAGAATGTAGTTGAGAATGAACAACAACAGGAAGAAGAGCTAAGTCAGATTTCCTATGATGAAGATCTATTACAGACTAGATATGATGAGTTTGTGGCAAGAGTTTTGAAGGACTGGTCGAGCCTAAGTTGTAGAGTATTCCTTGAGGAGTTGTTGTTACCAAATTGGTGCAAGATACATGAGGAAGAACATTCTGAATTCACCTGTTTCCAGTGCCAGACAGCCATAAAAGAGGTGGAAGAACAAGTGCAGTCGCTGCAACACACAAGAGATGTAGGAAAAATACATCAAACCAGTCTCCAATGGAAGAATTTCAACAAGTTGCTGATAAACGTCTTGAAGGACATGAGGAAGCACTTAATGGAGTGGTCAACATTCTTGATGACTATGATCAAGATTCTGAACCAATGCCAATAAAAGATGAATTCAGGGAGTTCTCTCATTTATCAAATTCAGTTTTTTCTTTGTCTGTTGATGAATTTAGCCATGGAAATTCACATATTTTATGCATTAATGATGGGATAGCTAATGTGGTTCATTTTGATGCACAGGGAAAATTGAATGATGTTGAAAATAGTAATATTACAGGAAAAATTGAGCACATGGTTGTAGGTGAAAATTTGCTTGAGGATCAGTTTGTGATGCCTCCTGATGAATATCTTGTTGAGAAACTTCTCACTAATTCCTCATGAAGATACTCAAACAGGTGAAAAGTTCCATGATGATTATGAATTTGTTCAATCTAATTTTCACCCTGAATTTCTCATTGATGACTCTGATTTTGTTGTGCATGTTTCAAATGCAAGAGGAATATTACATCAGCAGTTGAGACCTCTTGACCTCATGGATGTTAACTCTGCACGATTGGAGGACAATAAATTTAACATTCAGTGTGAACAAGCACCACACCAGGTTGTTTCTTTCCTTGCTAAACCTTCTGAATTTTATCATTTTGATTATGAAGGTTTAGGGAAGACAACGTGCGTATGGATTTATCATGGTTTCAACGAGTTGCCTTAGTTGGTGATTATTCCTGTTGAAAATGTTGAGTTTGAATGTTGCATTGTTGAGGTTTACTTTGCTGAATATAAGGATGAATTTGCATTCTTGAGGACTGCTACTATCACCTTATTGTTTTCCCATGCATTGAAAATAAAAATAGGTGTGGGTCTCAACTCACCTTGTTTGATCATGATTCATTGTGAGTCTCTTTGTACATAATGTCGATTTGAATAAATGCAGCTTGCCCTGCTGTTCTTTTGCTTTAAGTTTTTTTTGTTTGTTTGGGGGGGGGGGGAGGGTTTCTTTAGTTTAGATGGCTTTTGGTTTGTTTGTTGTTTTGGTTAGGTTAGAGTAGAGTTTATTTTGGTTTTTCTTTGCTTGTCTGTTGCTCTGGTTTTGGTTTTGGTTGGTCTACTTGGGTTGGTTTCCCTTGTTGCTCTACTTTTGCTTTGGGGGTTGTCCTACTTTCCTTTAAGCTTGTTGCATCTATACAACTGGCTGCTTGTTTGGGGCTGCTCTGGGATTTCTTTTACAAACTCTTATCATCTTTTCAAAGTCATTCAAGCTGGTAGATTTCCTTCATCTGATGTTGCATGGGCTGGGAATTAGTGTCACTTGACTAAGTTAAATTTTGGAATGTATTTGGGTCTTATATCTTCACACAAATCTTAAGAATTCCAAGGTTGTGTATGGTCTTTAGGAGGTCTAACTAGGTGAAAAATCTTAAATTCTGCTCCAGTGTCACTGTGATTCTCATCCTTGAGTGTGGGCTTCATTGCCTGCAAGGTGAAAAGTAAAGCTTTAAAAGAAAATCTCAAAAGGAATATCAAGAAAGGAAAAGAAAATATTGAAAATCAAAAGAAATATTCACCTTTTCAAGGCTATCCTAGTATCTCTACTGGGGCTATGGACGCTTGGCTGGCAGTAGATCTATGCTAGGGAGGGTCACAGTGATAACCTCACCAGGGCTATGGACGCCTGACTAGAAGTGAGGCTCTATCCACGTTGCTTTTAGAGTTAGAACCCTTATGTAGCCCTAATAGACTGAGTTTGGTCTTTGTTGTAACTTAGGAAAGGGAAATGAATGCATACTCACACACTTTGACCCTGGTACAGGAAATTTTTGCTTGCTTGTGATTTCTAAAACCTTGTCTAGATGTAACTTGATGCTTGGATTGAAACCAGAGATTTTGGGTTCTTGATTCCAGTTTGTCACCGAAATGCTCTAGAGCATTTCCCCAGCACAGTTGCCATTTGTTGTGCAATTTTGCACACACGCCCCACTGAAAGTAGGGACCCTCTTTTGGCCAACTCTTTTGGCCCGTTTTTGTGGCTTGCCCCCTCTTTTGTGCTTATCTTTGAAAATATTTGGGTTTTAGTCTTTGGTTCTTGCCTTGGTTGTGGGTGCCTTTGTGTTGAGTTCCTAGTGGTTTTGGAGTCTTGCGGATGCCCTCTCTGGGGTGGTCTTATTTTTCCTTCTATTTTTTCCCTTGGTTTTTTTGTTTGGGTCCTAAGGGCTGGTTTCCTCCCTTAGGTTTTCCTTTGTTTTCCTTTTTCCTTTGTTCCACTGGAGGCGGAACCGGGATGGAACTGAACTTTGAACTTTTTCAAAGTTCTCGATTCAATTCCCGTTCCTGTTTTGGCTCCACTCCCCGCCTTTTCTTTCGTTCCCGTTCTGGCTCTGCCTCCCGCGTTCTTGTTTTTCCCGTTGTTTTGTTTTTCTTTGGCCTTTGGGTTGGTTTTCCTCCCTTGGGTTTTTCTTGGTTCACTTTTTCCTTCATTTTTTGAAGGCGGGATCGAGATGGAACTTAACTTTGAACTTTGGCAAAGTTTTTTGTTTGGTTCTCGTTCCCATTCTGGGTCCTCTTTTCACCTGTTTTCCTTTCGTTCTCGTTTTGGTTCCACTTTCGCCTCCGCCAGGGTTGGTTCTGTCTCCGCTTTCTACCTGTTTTCCTTTCGTTCTTGTTTTAGTTCCGCCTCCGCCTCCATCGGGGTTGGTTCCGTTTTTGCCCCCGCCTATTTTCCTTTCGTTCCCGTTTTGGTTCCGACTCCGCCTCCGCCGGGGTTGGTTTCGTTTCCGCCCCCGCCCCTGCCACCGCCTATTTTCCTTTCGTTCCCATTTTGGTTCTTCCTCCTCCTCCTTCGGGGTTGGTTTTGTTTCTACCCCCACCTATTTTCCTTCCGTTCTCGTCCGCCTCCACCTTCGCCTCTGTCGGGGTTGGTTTTGTTTGCGCCCCTGCCTGTTTTCCTTTCGTTCCCGTTTTGGTTCCACCTTTGCCTCCGCCTGGGTTGGTTCCATTTCTACCCCCGCCTATTTTGTGTCTCTGTTCCTATTTTTCTCATGGCTCTACCTTCGTCTGTCTTTGGTTCCGCTTCCGCCTGGGTTTGTGCGTGATTTTCTTGCCCTGGGAACTTTGTGATTCAACTTGGATTTTAATGATGTATTGAGCATTAATGGTGGTTCGTTTGAATGCAGGTTGGATCGAGCTGAAGGTTGTTCTCGAGATGACATTAAGTCCATTGAAAAAATAATGAAGGTTTTATGTACGCCACCTATTGCCGACTTGGACGGGGTATTTATGATGGTGTAGGATGAGGTGAAGTGTGTCAGGGACAAAGGGGGGAAGTAGTTAATGCAATGCTACATCAAAATTTGTGCTTCCCCATTATTTATGCTCTTCCTTCACATGTATTGGACCGCTTTGTTGGATTCTCCAGGCCGACATGGATGAAATTGGTGCATTAAATGCACATTTCATATTATTTTGAATTTCTCTTGGTCGACCTATTGTGTGGCAGTTTATTATTGTAAACCCTAATTTGGCCGACATATCTTGGGGGGTTTTCTATAAATTTGGCATTTTGCTTCATTTGGAAGGGTTAGAAAGAAGCTAGACGAATTTTACATTAGAGCAAATTGTAAGAGCAGGAGTTAGAGTTAGAGTTTAGTTTATCTTTCAAGCAAGTGTTGTAACAGAATATTGGAATTGTTGCGACTTTGGATGCTTTAATACAAGTAAAGACATTGTGATTTGGTGCCTTTCTTATGTTGAATTTTATCTGGCATGGTTCTTGATGTTCTATCTTTGAAATTGCTTAAGTTTATTTAATGTTAGCTGATTTGGTGATGCTTAGGGTTTTATGCTTGAAGTGTTTGCAACGATCTCTAGTCCATACTTTTTCCAGTTAGTTGATTGTTAGCTACTTTGCAAAGTTAGCCTGGACTTAAAATTATGTTTGGTTCGATTGTGAATGTTTGTTCATTTCAATTGCAATAAGGTTGTTCTGAATGAATGTTCATAGTTTGAAAATATTTAATACCTTAGAAGATTGCACTATTTTTGTAAGATTTTAGATTTATTTGGGTTAAACATAAATCAGTTTCTGAGGGATTGGTCCATTTCAAGCATTTTATCTTTTGCATGGTTAATCTTAGGGTTAGAATTAGTCTTAGAATTATCTCTAAAACCTTATCTCTTTTGTTGTTTATTTTGAATCTGGGTTAGTTTTAGGATTGAAAGCATCACTGAATTGCTACATTTGATGAATTTACACTTCCAACATTGTTCACTTGTAAGGTCCCCTTGTGATTACCGTCATTTTCACATTTATCTCTGAGTTGTTTCATTGCATTGTCAAGACCTGACACCCGAGAGACCTTAGGGTTATCTCTTTGTTCATAGAGATCAACCTTTCAAGAGAGATAGGATAACTTTTATTTTGTCTGAGTTGTTGTCATGCATAAAACACCATTAACAAGGGATAAATAGAAAAAGGGATACCCAAATATCTCACAATCGTATAGGGGTTGGACAACCCCCAACCCTTGTTCACTAGCCAGCTAGGAGGCTTATGGGCCCATCCAATTACAGTGGATTTATGATGGGAAATATTAGACCTAGATGCATCATAAAATATTTCCAACCTTTTCAAAGAATTATCAAAGTTAGCTTTAGACAACTCAGTGAATAAGGCAATGTCATCAATAAATTGTGCATTCAACAACTGATCTTGGTTGGGTAACCTAATTCCATTAATTGGGGGGCTAGGAAGTCAGATTTGAGAATATAGTGCAAGGCATCAACAACAATAAAAAACAAGGTAGGAGTTATAGGACAGCCTTTCCTAATTGACATTTGGAGAAGTATTACATTTGTGAGCTCGTCGTTAACATCTATTACTATGGAAGAATCATTAAAAAGAATCTTAATCCATTTACAAAAAGAAGGTGGAAAACCAAAAGCCTGTACAACATATCCAACACAAAGGTCCATTCAATGCTATCATATGTCTTTTCAAAATCAAGGAAGATCATTGCCACCTATTGTTTATCATGTTTGGCCCAATTCATCCCCTCTGAAATTGTTATAAGATTCTCGAGAATATACCTTCCCTTAATGAAGCCTATTTGAGTGACTAAAACCACTTTCCCAAGAATATCAATTAATTTGTTTGCAAGGGTTTTAGCAAGGATCTTGTATGATACATTCAAGAGGGTGATAGGTCTCCAGTTCTCAATGAGGATTCTATCACCATCCATGGGAAGCAGTTTAATTATCCCCCTATTGATACTTTGGCCCAAGGAATTTTTCTTAAAAGCATAGTTATAAATTTCTAACAACTCAGACCCAATCCAGTCAATGATACTTTTATAAAACACAACAGTAAGCCCATCCACACTAGGAGATTTTCCATTATCCAATGATCTAATAGTATTTTCAATTTCTTGCAAGGAAAGATCTTTTTCTAGCATCTTAGCATCCACATCACTAACTTTCTTAGGCATCAACTTAAGACAAAAGTCTTTAGCTTCCTTGTTTTTATTGTTTTGCTCAATAGAAAACAAATGTTGAAAGAAGGAATAGAAAGCATTTTTCATAAAGGAGGGATCATTAGAGATACTCTCATCATCCAGAATTGGGCTTATATGCTCTTTTTATTTGTTAATCTTAATTAGCTTGAAGAAATATTTAGTTCCCCTGTCACCTTCCTACAACCAATTTATCTTTGCCCTAATCCTCTGTCCCTAAAATTTATAGTTTTTTAATTTCCTTAGAAGGGATTTGGTTCTAATAAGAATGGTTTGCATCTGAAGGTTGGGCTTATTGCCTTGGAATTTACATTAATGTTCTAATATTTTTTGATGTAGTGGGTTATCAATCATGTTTCTATCCTTAACGTTTTTTCCCCCCACAATTTGAAAGATCTTCCTCCAAGAATTAGTTAAAACATCCCACCGTTGAAGAGGATCAAGGTTCCTATTAACGGACTTGGTCAGAGTTGTGACTGATCTAGTTCCGCCAAGGCAATCAAGGTCATTAAGCAAGGATCAGTTCATCTTGAAAGAAGAGGGCCTCTGCTGAGAGGAGGCAGAGGGAGCGGCAAATGTTACATTAGTCTCAATGGGAGAGTGGTCAGAAATAGACGTAAGAACCATCACAACATCATTTTCATCTTGAGAACCTAAAAACGTGAAATGCTTCCTATCCCCATAGAATCTATCCAAACGACAATAAATCCTTTTATTTGGGGACTAATTATTGTACCATGTAAACTAAATTGAAGAAGACACCTTACTTTTCTCCAAAGTGTCACATAGATTGTGATTCCTCTTCATTTTAGACTAGAAGTATAATTCATAACCTTTCCATAAAATATCTTTACCCCTTTTCTTATTAGTGTTGTTTTCAATCATTTTAAAGTGCCTAGTGCAAACCCAAGGTATTTTAGGAATGTTAGTGGTCATCCAACTCCATAGATCAGCCCTTTCTCTATATTCATTTGAAGCATAGAGGGAGAAAATAAATTTCAATTTTTAAAAATACCCTTTGGTTCCAAAAGTGCCCAACACCCATTCTAAACTATCAAATTCACTTTTCCATCATTTCTCAAAAATTTAGGCATTCTAACCACATTTTTATGAAAATTCCAAAAAAAAAATTATACAACATCAAAATTCATTAAATGAAATACATTTGGAGGTTTTATCACTCCCCTAATCCTATTCCAATCTTTAAAAATGAAAAAAAAAATGAGAAGAATTAAGAAGATTACCTCTAATTTTTCCAAAATTCAAAATGGAGAATGCTTTAAGCACACACCATGAATGCATAAGATAACTCCCAAGCACACTTCCCTTCCAATTCCTATTCTAATGAATTTGATATCATTGAGCTCCCCTTCCAAATGCTCCCACAATCCACAAAACAAAATTTCTCCAAGAAGAGGGGTTTTCCTCTCACAATTTTGTTCACAAAAATGCATAATGAGAAAAAGAAAGCCATTTTCCTTTTTTACCCTTTTGAATTAAATTAAAAATAATAATATTTATTATTATATTTCTTTAATTTGCATTTCCCACAGTTTTCTTCCAAATATAAATAAACATTTAAATCCATTCATAAATAATACTTATTGTTTAAATTCATGATTTAAATCAATATAAGCATATATTTGAATTAAATTATAGAAATCGGAGTTTAAACAAGATGATTAAATCAAATATAACATGCATTTCCCAACCCAAGGAATTTTCCAAAAATTAAATAAATAAATAACTTAACTCCTTTTTTTTTTTAATTCTATTTTCCCCTTTCCCAAAACATGAAAAATTTTCAATAGACAACATAAGAAATCGTTTAAATTCCTCATTTTATTTATGAAAAACATGAAATTTAAACCATTAATTAAATAAGACCTTTATTGGTAACTCACAACATAGACGAAATTTGAAATCACCTTTGATTCAGATCTAGGTTCACAAAAGGTCAAACATGAAACCTACCATACTCGATTTGAGTATGATCGAGGAATAAAATAGGGAGGCCCAGTGTGACATCTCTGAAATAACCACCGTTAGGAAAACAACTCAAACCTATGTAGCCATGTAGAGAAACAACCATGTACCTGCAACCACTCAATGCATGTCAAGGGTACCCACTCAATGAATATATAGTTGAAGCATAACATAATCACCCAGCATGGTACAATATCATAAAGTATAAAAATAACATCCATACGTGTTCATATAAATCATTAATTTTAAACATCAATAATCAGGTTCACATTTAATCACTACATAAATAATGCACATCTCTATGAACTAAAAATTCCAATAAGATAGGCATATAAACATATATAATACCAACAATTGACATGTTGAGGAACCTCATCTCGAAATATGTGGTGGTTCATATACACCATTTCAATAAAGAATAACAAACCACAACAAAATCATAAGGAAACGGTGAAGTTGAAACATCAATCTCACATCAAAAGCTGTAAATGAAAAGGGCACTACATATACTCACTTCACTTATTTAGGAATTCTATTTTGTTCATATTTTTCCTATGATAAGTACTAGTGATAATTACAAGAATGATGTTATGTTACCTCTTAAAACTTATCCATCACAAGATTTGGGTTATGAAATTGATACAACTTGTAGAATAAATATTATAGATTTGGGTGAAGAATGGCTCTAATGATGTATCATCACATGTAAAATCATTCTTACTCACTAATAATAAGTACTTAGATGATAATATCTTAGATAAGTGTGTTTTGACTTACCTAGAAGGATAGAGCATCACATTGAGTTAGTGCTTCTTGCTTATTTTATCTTTCATTTATGGTATTGACATATGATTTTATTGTATATTCATCTTTCCCTAACATACCTAAGGATAGTTTCAATTTCTTTAGTGTTCCTATGGGCATATGCTTGCATCTTTGTGCAGCATCGTAAATTGTCACCCTTAACAATTTCACACTATTTTGCTCCCCCTTAAGTTATTGGACCCAATTGAGCACCTAATTTCCTAAATTATGTATTCTAAGGCTTGTTTTTAACAATTATCGATAAATTGCAAGTGGAAAACAAATGCATTTATCTAATACTTTACCCCCGACACCTTAATTTTGGAAAATAGGGTTGGCACACATATACCCTAGGCAAATTAGTCCTATTTTGGTGCCAAATTCAAATGTGTCGGTGTCAGCACTTTATTATTTGCAATTCAAAAGTCCAAAGTTGGCTATTAGGATTTAATTTGTGGGAAATTAGAATAATTGTATATAAATTCTTAGTTATTACATCATTTAAACAAAGAAAAAGAGATATCTAGAAAACTATTGAACAATTTATGAGCAAATGTTGTCAAGAGCATTATCAAGCAAGTCAAGAGCAAAATTATAGTTATTTTTTGCAGAAATTCAAGATCTAAGCATCATGTCAAACCTTATGTGAGTCTATGCATGTTTATGTTATCATTGTTTGTGAAGGATAACCCCTTTGTAGGTCTCCAAGAAATTCGAGCAAATCAAGCAAGCAAAATCCAAGCCTTGAGGAGATGTGTATGACTTCAGTCCTTCAAGGAAGTCATTGAAGGGTGGTGAGTTGTAGCACTTTGTGGATTCATCATTCCCTCTTATCATTTATCCATTTATCATTGACATTGCCATTATGGAAGTTGAAACACTAACACGAGGTTTGACTAAGGGAAGCCCCTAAATAGCACAACCCTTCATCATTCTCTTTAAATGTGCAAGTTTCAGGTTTGGAGGAGAGTGGAAGAAGTTTGAAAACCAATTATCCATTGTTGCAATCAACACCCTACATCTTGACAACTCACAAAAACTCACTTACAAAAATATTTGACAGTGATCCAACAAATTTATAGACGAAAATGGAAAGCTCTAATCTAGCACCAGAGGACTGTCAAAGTAGATCTAAAATCCCTCTACAAGGACACTTATGCCCTGGGTGAATTAGTCATCGAAAATCAGGCTCAAATTCATACCATAGGTGCATAGTGTCTTACTCTATCCATTTCAATTTTCTAAATTTGTTTGTGACTTTTTGTGTTTTTTGTATTTGTATCAAAATAGTAATTTACACCATTAGCCTAGTTAGATCATTGCATTTTATCCATAAATTCATCCTAGATTTGGTCAAGGGTTGGTTGACTCACCTTTTGGGCTGTAAGTCAATCGTATACATGTCCAAGTCCTTTAAATCCTCACTACCACCCATCATCCATTGTCCCTATTTAATGAAATAACATGGAAAAGGTGTAAAACCCTAAAAAGGGAGGTCTCCCCTAAAGGTTTCCCTTTTCCCAACATTTCACCTTATCTATACTATTTATCTAAAGTTCATCTAGATATTATTTATACTCCTATGGGACCTAAATTTAGTGTCAAAGGGACACGTGATTTCCCTCTACCACCACTTATATTCTATATAGTACCTACATCTCAAAGTTATCATGCAATTAGCTTCTTAGTTAGTCATAACTAGCAATACATCCCCTAAAAAAAACTTGGGTATATACAAATAAAATTTTCCTCAACATGACGATGGTAAAACTTTTGCATCATACAATGCAATTCCTTACACCTACAACAATAATATCTCATCTAATTCTGCCATTGGTCGCATCAAATAAAGTCTTTCCCAAGTAGCTACCATAACTATCAAAGCACCTAATTATGTTGTCACTACCTAATGTGGTTGAATCACTATTCAAGGAGCTTCACCCTCCTCTCAAACTACGTGTCAATATAGCATCCTTGACCACTTGAACAATACACAAACACAAAACACCAACACAAATATCTATCCTTGAGCTACTTAAAATATCTCCCATCCATAAGGGAATTCTTGAGAAATCCCTCCATGAGTCTCGTGTCCCTAATGACATTGATTTTTCTCAATTTCAAGACATGATAGGACACTTTTCATCCTCACAATTCCTCACCTTTTCCACTAAATAAATTCCTTCCATTGATCCCTTTCATAATCATTTGCTTCATGTTCAAGTCCACATCCATAAATTATAATCAAATGCATCCTAGTAGATGATGGACCAAGACTTAATCTTTGTAGCCTAAGTCTAATAAAGAAACTAGGAAATTCTAATGATGTTTTCAATCCTCACACTAAAATTACCATCAAATAATATGACAAAGTTGAGTGTGAATCTAAAGGCTCTATCAAGCTATCCATCTAGGTCAAACCCACAATAATTGAAACTACTTGCTGAATATTAAACCTTGATCTCCCCTACAACATCCTCTTTGGTTGCCCATGGATTCATGCCATACAATTCATTTCATCCGCATTCCATCAATGCATAAATTTCCCCCACAATAGAACCGAAGTGATTGTGCATGTTGATCCAAATTCATTCCATGATTACAAATTATTACAAAGCAGTGATGGCCTTTCACAATGTTTCCCTACCAACATTACATCGCCATCTTCATCTTCATACATTGATCTTTCATCATTATCTGTATCTCACACTCCCTCAAAGATTAAGGCTAAGATCAAAGACCTGGGTATTGGAGAATATTAGCTACAAGAATTTCACATCGAACGCACCTCACCATCCACTTTATCTCAATCTTTTGGTGTCCATGATAATCCTGTGTTTGATCATGATATATATGATAATCCACTAGATATGATCATGATACATATGATAATCCACTCTATGATCATGATCATATTGAGGACATCCGAGATCATATCCCTTCCACTCCACAATAATTCCATATTGAGCATCCTAGGTTAGGTTATATATCCCCTAATGCTAATTCTACTATTCCTTCTTGCTAACTCACTAAGGACATGCAAGCTCCCTTTGACATTAAGAGCTCTAAAAAGGATAGTCATGAAGAATCCATCAAGTGCATCACTAATATCTTCCACAATCATATCCTAACCATTTTATCCAACATATCAATGCATCCACTTCCACCCCCTCCTAGAATTGGATCAACAAGTGTCATCCCAAAAGAACAAGGTTATCAATCAAAAATATAAAATCCTTTATCAAATGGAGATCCAAAATCAAAAGAAAAAAGAAAAAGACAAGAAAATTCCTTTAGATAAAATCAAAATCAAAAAATATTGGGCAAATAAAAAATTAAAGATAAATATAAAGGAAATAAAAAATCGATCTCCAATCATGCCCCTTTATGGGGTTGGGGCCCTAGCTCGATTGGCTAAATCTTTCATGTTGCAGGAGGTTGGTCACGAGGTCTAGTCTCCCCCACCCCCATGGTACCAGAGGGCATGTCGCCCCAGCACCGCCAGTCATGTTAAAAATTTCACCAGGTGCACTACAGTTTATAGGGGGTTGTGCTACTCGATTCCTGCAGTCTGATAAAAAATAAAAATAAAAAAAATCATGCCCCTTTATCAAAAAAATCTAGGGGCATTTATCAAAGAAAAATATCAATACATGAGCTTGTTGATCCTAAGTCTTCATCCTCATCATCCTTGTGCAATCCATACACTCTACCAAATCCACCCATTCATCATTTTATCCCCCTTATCAATGTATTTCAATAGACCTTTGATGGCGACCACTCCACACGTTTTAATCCAAAGTTCTCCCAAACCCCCTTTTTTTGTGAAGCATGACGGCCCTTGTACTACACACATTAGGTATCATACCTTTTCTCCCTCCATATACCGCATAAATAATCCTCCATAATCCATACGATACCATCCATATCCATCTATCACGCTTCATCACCCATTTATTAAAGAACATCCACCATGATCACAACATCATCAACTTTGATTTATCCAAAAACAAAAAAAAAAATAGTAAAGAGAAATAATCCGTCCAAAATTGAAAACCACTTTGGTGCCTTGGATAAGTACCATGGTGAAAACTTGGCAACAAGTGTCGTGTAGTAGTCTCTCATCCACCATCTCTTAGGATGACATCCCATATGCTATCATCTGTATCCATATCATAATAAACTATCACCCATCTCCATCCATTCATCTATAATAAACCTATCATGGATTGTCCTTGATCCTTGATTAAGTTTCACCCATTATCCATCCCTTATCTATCCATTACCACCCACCCTTCCCTGTGTTTTCCCATATGTTAGATTAAAAAAGCTACACCTACATTATAACAAGGATTTGATCTTGTATATCCTTAGTTTCCTCTCTCTTTTTCCTTCAAGTCTCATGCATTTGGAGTCCATCCCCCATCCTATCTCCTATCATATCCATCCCATCTCAAACATAATAAAAAAATAATCATCCTTTCATCGCATATAAAACATGAAAAATCATAATCTTGATCTCTTCAAACTTGTTATTCAAGCAATCCAAACATTACATACAAGATGTTCAAATCGTTAATCGCAATCATATCATGAGCCTAGTTGTTAAATTTTAATTAATCATCTTATCCTTTTGTTGATCAATCAATCAATCAATCATCATCATTTTATCAAAGCCTTGCTTAAGTGATAATACGAGCTTGAGTAAGCAAATGAAAATCTTACTTAGGTGATTGTCCAAGCCTAATCACAAGAAAATCATTCTTATCAAATCCTTTCTTCGGTGATTATACAAGCCTACTCACAAGCAAATAAATCATCATCATCATCATTTGATCTTTAGCAAGAGATATGTTGGTTGCATGACATGTTTGCAGTGAGTCTTTTGTTTTGATTTATCTTTGGATCATTATAGTTTTACCCATGACTACACCTACTTACGACCACCTTGATCTATCTATATCTTGGTGTGTCACAACTATTGTATAATGGGACATCATATTCTTTGTTTTTCTTGTCATTGCTTGAGTGTCAATTCCATGCAAAGGTTACATTGTCACCCTGGTTCCTCGTACCTTGGTGCATACTTGCCTTTTCTATATCAAATATTACGATTGATCAATACATAATGGTATAACCTATTAATCATCACCAAATCCTCCTTCCATTTTCATCCATCACCATCCAAATTCCCCTTCCTTTTCATCTCCATCATCCTCTTTAATCTTCCAATTCATCTGCTTCTTGATCCTAATCCCTCATCGTTCCCTTCCATTTAGAGAGCACACCCGTGTTCTCTTAACCCACATGTCCTCTCGAAGGGGGAATACCATCACCTAATCATCTTAATCTTCCCTTCTTCATCCATTTTCATCCTCCCATTGACTGGGGCATCATCTTCGATCCTTATGGTTTAAACTTCTTTGATACACCACCACTTTGCAACACCATATCAAAGAGGGGGAAAATGTAGACACCTAAACTATGACCTTACCCAACCACACCTAATTTTAGCCATCCTTAGACATTAATTAAATAACTTTTTATTATTTATTTAATTATTCCCATCTTTATCCCAATCCTTTAATTAAATAAATGTTTATCATTAATTTATTTAATATCCCTTCACATGATCCCATTAATTAAATAAATACTTTAGTTATTTAATTAATTCCCCTTTGTTCTTGATCCTTTTCCATCTAATCCTAGCCTTTCATCTTATTCACATGGATCATAATCTAAATTTTTCCTCATGTGACAAATGTACTCTTCACGTGTCTAACTAACTTCTTCTCTAGATTCATTGAACCTATACACCTACCAAAAAGTCAAAGTAAATTTTCATCTTATCCATTCATCTCATTTAACCTCTTAATCCTAGCCATTTCCATAAGGAATTTTATCCTTATCTCAATCCTAAACTTATCTCTTAATCCATAATTTGGCATTTGGCATATGATTGCATCCTTTATCCAAACCCTAATCCTTCCTCCATCATATTCATCCATCATCAATCATTTCTAGTCATTGATTTTTCCTCTTCAAGACTCTATATCTAGAGGCTCGCATCCTTCATTTTCATATCTATAATCTATTATCATACCCACATGCTATCAAAATCTCTATTAAATCAAGCTTTTCATCATCATTGTCAAATCATATCAAGGCTATGCTAGAACATTGAGCAATCCACATATCAACATCAAAGAGAAAATCAAATAGAATAAGGGTGCAGTCCATTTTCGCTCATCAAGGAGAGAAGAAAAGATTCTAGGTGAAAGTATTGTGCTTTGTATTTCTTCTATCTTCCTTTGTTTTCCTTCAATCTTTTCCCACCCTCTTCAAATAATATAGGCCTTGGACAATAATGAGGCATGAAAAATCTCCTCAAGCATTGTATTGCTTCTAGTGTTCCTAATGGACAATTGGAAAGGAAAAGGTTGTAATTTTGTCCTCATCATGAGGGAACTTATAAAAACTCAATGAACTTTTGTTGCTAAAATTATATTGCAAGCTTGGGAAGCCATCAAATCATGGATTATGTGGAATAGGAGAAATTTTACGATCAAGATCTCTATCAACCAACAATCTTTTTGGTGATCTCATGTGATCTCTTCAACTTTCCAAGCTCAATCCCTTGTCAAATTTGCCTTGGTCTATGCTTTAAGATTTACAAGTGTGGGATTTGCACTATTTAAAATGTTTTTTCCAATGTCACTAAGACCTAACTTCTTGGTCTAAATTTAAAAGCCAAACATAAGCTTGGTAATCATAACTTTGAATCATTTCAAACAAGTATGGAGTTGGAACCTCTTGATATGTTTCACAATGTTAGAATCCATTACACCAAACCTTGGTGGAAGGATTGGAAATGATATACAAGTACTCCTTTCAAGAATCTCAATCCCTTTAAGGGATATTGTCGACTTTCTCCTCACCTACATGTTGTTTAGAAACTCAATACCACGTGGAACTTTAGTCCACTACAATTCAATAACACTACTTGTATAAAACAATTTGGGGCACACTTTTGGAGCTCAAACTAGCTCATTTTGTTTGGTGTCTCCTATACTAGAGCCTTCCATTTAGATCTCATATTGGATCCTTTTGGATGTTTCTAACCCCCTTTGTCATTTTTGTGGATATTTGGCAACTCTCAAGCATGTTTTCTAGTTTTGTCGCTTAATATGCTTGGAGTTGGATTCATGACTTTTTAAGCCTTTTCATCCAAAGCCTTTCTCTTGGCATATTATTTTTATAGGAATTTTGCCTAAAATGCTTGTGATATTTTCCCAAATCTGGCATAGTTTTAGATGGAGATTCTCTTTACAGTATGGAAAGATAAAAATTCTACATTATTTTTTATTATTTGATGTGGACTTTTTTTGTATATGATAAAGCAATTATATGCTCTAGTGTTATATTATAGATATCGGTCCAAGCTAATAAAGTAGCTTTGGAATTTTCTCACTTGTAAACAATCATAGAGCACTAAGCCAAATCCCTTTATCTTGTTGCTATTGCGCTACCTTCTCCTACTAGTTGGGATTCGTAGCCACAAATATAGATGGTCGTTCATGGATCATAGGGTTCCTCATGTCATTGATGTCATTGCTATTCTCCCTTGTCACATGGACAAGCTTCTATCTCCCAACATAATCAAGGACATTATGGTAGATTTGATAGTAGGAAGTTCCCATTCCTAGACCTTTCTATTTCTCATGTTTGTGCAAATATTATTCATCATGAAGAAAAAAAGATGATAGGGGAAGGGTACAAGTAGTCGTTATAGCTAACTTCACCACCCTAAGCTCCTAAATGGTATGTTGCATTCCAAAAATTTTTGGGTCTCTTTGTATGCAATTTAAGAGCTTATAGCTATTGTTTTGGCTTCTAGATAGTTACAATGAACACAAGAGGATTTTTTATGTACACAAAGATCAAAAAGTGGTCATTTCAAGTTAACGCTCAGTACATATTCTCTAATGCCTCGATAACCATTCACTTTGGCCACCACAAAATTTGCATAATTGATCCAATACATATGAACAAATGCCCCAATAATCGTGCACTATTGGTACCGATAAAGTTGAACAACTCCTCCAATTAAATACTTTTTTATGTAACTACTGGATACAAAGTGGACAACTATTGGTACATTTAGAATCTTATTTTTAGTGGGCTTTTAATTAACATGTATCAATGAACAGTTATTGGAACATGAACAGTATCATTAAAAGTTGTGAGCTCATTTTAAATGGGCAAAGTCTCCCATATGATCGAAGCCCCACCCCTAATAAAGATCCCCCTCCTGCTCCCAAATTCATATAACCTTGATGACTTAACAATATATTTTTTATATATATTAATACTTCTTAATTTTATTCTTGAATTTCAGAAAATAATGTTATTCACATATTTTTTTATGTAATATTTTATGCCGAAGGCGTATCCAATATGAACTTGACCAACCTAAAATGTTCAATCAATGGTGTATATCGTTTGGGAGATGCTTGAAACGTTTGCAGCCGTTTGTTTTTTGCCACTTTTATTAAAACTTTATTTATGCCTCATGGCTATAGCCTCTCGATCTACTTTACAGGTGGCATGCGTCACTCTATTTCTATTCGCGGATTTTTTACCGTTCATTGCTCTCTTTTTTAACTTTCAAAATTACGTGGCGGTGAAGACTGGTCAAAAGCAGATACTTCGAGCGCAAATCTTAGTTGTGGCTGTAAAACTAAAGAAATAGCAGACCTAAGAGATTTACTGGAATAATTTTGATTGACATTATGGTTTCATTTTATCCTATAAATTAAGCATCTAATGGTCTTGTCCCCGAGATTCCAAATGGACACAAGGTGTGAAGGCCGTTGGCAAAAGACAAATAATTCTTGGAACTAATATTTGAAATGACATTGAAAATCACCTTCTATCTGCAATAAGTTGATTTTGTATTTGGTGGCAATTTGAAGCCCTTAATGTATGTATTATTTCCAATAATATAAATGGTATTATCTCTAATAAATTATTATTATTCAATAATTTAAAAATTATATTTGTTATAATAACTTTATCTCGATGACAGGGTCTTTTTAAAAATATTAAATAATTTCTATTTAAAAATGATAAGAAAGAAATATTTGCTATAATAATGTAATCTTATTATTATTATTTAATAATTTAAAAATTATATTTAAAAATATAATTATTTATTATATAAAATTATATATTTATAAAAATAAAATACAAGAGTTCAATTTGTTTTTCTATTATTAATTATGTAATTTATAATATTTTGATTTATTATAGTTTTGAGTATTGTGTTAGAATTCATGATATTATAATTCATATTTTATTTTTTGATGCATAAGTTACAAATAGTGGAATATTTTTTTTTATAATATTATTTATAAATCTTATGTCATATTTAATGAGATATATGTATGATTATTATCAAAGTAATGTTTACTTAATATTAATTTTTATAAATAATCTTACAAAAAATATTATCATATATTATTAGTTTTTAAATAACTTTAATTTTATTACTTAAAAATATTTCAAAGTATTATATTTTGTTATATTATATTGTCATTTTGGAAAGGATGGTTCATTTTTTAAAAAAATAATTAAATAAATAAAATTAAATCAAATCATGTTTCTTAAGTACCCCTCAAAAAATAAAATGAATAACCTTTTATCAAATTACATTAAATTAAATGAATTAGTTACATTTTAAACATCATCTTTGGTTTTGCCATTCAAGACATGACCAACCATTTGAATTACTTGTAAGTTTTACTCTACATTTACTAAGGTAAATAATTATATTACAAATAGTATAAAAGTGTATTATTATATAATTTGTTAAATTATACTAGAAGAGATAAAGAGGGAAAGAGGGAAAAATAGAGATAGAGACAAAGAGAATAGAGGTGGAGACAAAAATTGAAAGAGAGAGGAATAGACAAGAGAGATAGAGGATGAGAGAAATATAAGATATGGAAAGGGAAAGTGAGATAGATAAAAGTAAAAATAACTTTTGACTACTTGTTTCATGCCAACAATCTAAGAATGGCATGTGTCCTTGAGGAGTTATGTTCAAGGTAGCATGTCATTTGATATAGAGAGACAAACATATAGAGAGTCAAAGACATAAAAGAGAGAGGAAGAGAAAAGGGATAGGGAGAAAAAGACAAGATATAGAGAGGTGGAGAGAAAAAAAAAACTAAACTCCTATAATAACTTTATTATTACAAATATATTTTTTTTGCTAATTAATAGTTATATTAAGATTAAACATATTTATAATAACCATTTCTTCTCATAATTTTAAAATAAAATATCTTCTTACTTAAGAGGCTTTATTTTAATGCATAGTTGATTCAAAACTCATTTCTCCATTGAGACCTTTGTTGCATAAACAACATAATTTGCTAAATGATCTACCAATTGACGTCATGTACTACACAATTGTATGCAAAAAATTAGACCAAAACTTTCCCTAATTGACCTTCCACACCTCTTCGGCGTACCCATTGCACACCAAGGTGCGATTGCTAGTATATTATTCATGATGAAAACTAACAACAAATATGTCAAAGTGGGTGATATCAAATGCCTAACCAAACATATTCCCCGAGGCATGTGCACCCTCCGTACAAGAGCTATTTGAGGCAGTTTAGGCAATGCTCCACCGACAAAGAGAAAATGCCTCTTTACCTTTCAAAAGGCTAAAGTTTAAACACCTGAAAATCCTTCGGAAGGCGGACTCCTCGTTAATTGTAAAGTTTGTACTTTGTAAGCATTGGAAAGTAAAAATTCCTCAACACGTGTCACGAATAAGTTAAAAGCATTTCTCGAAGCAAACGAGATTTGATTTTGCCATTTATATACTTAATGGAACCCACAAATTTAAGGCATCACTTGTTTAATATATTTGTACAGATTTATTGAAGTCAATGCAATCTGTTACGTAGTGGAAATGACATATTTAAAGAAGGACCCTAAACTCTTCCTTTTTGTTTGCTTATTTTTTAAAAGCTTAACAAAAGAAATATATTAAAGAAAAATATTTAAAATATCATTAATCTCAAAAATTACTGCATAAAAAATACAATTTTTTTGTTGTTAGTTTTAGGTAGATAAATAATTATTAATTATGATTTTTCTAGAATACGATGTACATTCTCCAGTGATACTCATACAATATATAATGCAATGAATTTACTAGTTGTCCAAGTTTGTATAATTGTATAATATATTGTAGAATGATCATTACATGTAAAGAAAATATTTGGCACTAATATAAATTAATTTATATGTGACTACTTATATTATCATATGGCGGATATATATTGTAGAATGATCATTACATGTAAAGAAAATATTTGGCACTACCTCAACGCAAGATACAAAAGACTTGTTGAACTGAACCTAGTGAGATTCACTATCTTAGAGTAGGATATAACGATTTAGAGAGATTAATATTTGTCAATAATTCACTCTACTGACTGAGGCATTCAAGCACATGTGATCATTCCTCTTCACACTATAGCACTAACTCTGCTAGATATTCAATGTATTCCACATTCACACTTCTTCTCACTTGTTCAAACTTCCATACTGTATTAATCTGAAAATAATGTTGAGTTACAAATAATTCGCTTTGTAGAATGCAAAGGAGAAAAACAAGAACTAGGAAAAACAGTTAAGTTTTTCCAATATATACAAAAACCTTCAAAAAGGCAATGGAGATAGAACTGAAAGTCAATTTCAGTGAAAAAATGATAACTCCAAGGAAATTTACAAGCAAAAATAAATATCTTTGAAAAAGGGGCTCAAACCCATGCAAAAATGAGCGCACTCAGGTTCAAACTCATTGTCAAGTCATAACTAAACCATGGAAAACTCGAACTGAACTGAAAAATCCCACAAAAGGTGGGCCCAAGCATGCGAAAGTCACCTTGTTTGTGTCAATCCACCCATGCCTAACTGAAACTCCATCTTTGCTTAATACTTTATTCTTGCACTAAAAATAGAAAATAACTCAATGTTATTTTGCCTAAAAATAGTTGTATTAATTAAATGATTTATAATTTATCATTTAATTAATACAACTTTACATGAGTTAGCAAGTATAACATTAAATTAATCTTTAAGTAAAACCCTCACTCAATATTTAATATTACAAGCATAATATTAGGCTTCAAACAATTTTGTATGCCTTGGTAACTTCATGATTAAATAAACTCATGAGCCCCTTCATAATAGGTCATTGACATTGTAAAGTCAATACCATAGCAAAATAATGAAGTGATCATTATTTTTCAAAACACTTTAGTCAAAAAATTTCACAACACACCCATTCGACTTAGGGATTTGACAAAAAGGCCACTGAAACCCTAAACTTGACCTCCATTTCACTTTGCCTTGGAAACTGCTGGAGAAACCTTCGCGCCGCCATGGAGTAGGTTCTGAAACTTTGAGGTTCGAATTCTACTCTTTTTTCATGCTTTTCAATGAGACCTCAGAGAGATCTTTTTTTTTTAAGGCTGATGTATGGTAAGTTCTTTCCTGACATTATAGTGACTTTCCTCTTCATTTCAAAGTCAAAAATAAGACCATTAAAGTCGCGGCCATATCTGAGCTAATGTTATGATTTCCCTTGTTCGTTTCTCTCCTGTGCATTACTTCTTTGGTCACGACCATGACTCTAAAGCTGAGATCAAAGCTTTGCTGGTTCTTTCTGTCAAGTTTCCTTGAAGATTCTTTTTTAGCCGGGAAGAAAAGGTAAGCTCTCACAGTCTGAAACTGAACATACATTTATACTTCCATTTAATGCTAAATACTCAACTCTTGGCTCAACCCTGTTGTTTGTGAGAGATTTTCGGTTTATATGCTGAAACCCCAAGTGGGTAAGTGAAAAAACTTAACTAAAATGATTTCTAGACTGTCTCAGGCCGCGCCTTCCATATTTTTTTTATCTGCATTGTATTTTGTGACAAAACCTCTTATGGGTATTATGGAAAACAAAGAAATGTTGTAGGTCGTAGATTCATTACACCTATTCTGGGATCTGGGCATTATAAAGAGTATGGAAATTCACTTTGTGTATCCCTTATTTTGGAAGAATTCCATGTATTCCTATAACCGTTGTCAAAAACCCTTAGATGGTAAAAAATGTTGTTCATGGATGCGGCCTCTTCACTTATTCTGGGTATAGAGATGTTTCATGGTTGTATACTGGCGAAACAAGTTTGTCCTTTCCTTTGCTTTGGCAGCCATGGTTACATTGGAGTTATGAGTTTTTAGAACCTTCATTCTCATTCATCTTTTCGTTGTTCTGGGTAAATCATTTCATACTTTCATGTGGGTATCATGCAAAAAAGAATAAACTCTGTATTTTGGTTTAAAAAAATGTAAAATCTATGGGTTTCGTCTACTTGAAGCTTCTGAAAGCTTTGTCTCATGAAACTGAAACTTCTCCAATCATGGCCATGATTTTTCCCTTACACAGATTTCGGGTGTACCTGCAAGAAAGGAAACTCTCATATATGTACTTTGACTACTGTGTGTGACTGTTAATAATCACTTGCTTTTCTAGGTATTACATCTGTTCGTAGACTATAGCTCAACATTCACGTATATTCATCTAATCTCCTATGTAGGAGTTAGCTACTCCAACACTTCTCAGACAAACACACCATCCTATGTATTTCGCTCATGCCTGGTATTTGTCTCCTTGGCCACCATAGAAAGCTTGATATGCTTGGTCTCCTACATATTTTTTGTTAATACCGCACAAAACTCCACTACAGAATCTCCTTCTTGTTCTTTTCAGGTTGTTGTTCACATCATCAATATCAAAGGGATTTATGAATCTTTAGATTGTTTTCCTGTCACTTTCTTCCTTGCAAGCTTGTTGCTTTGGCTTTCTATGAATGAAGAGTTGAACTTATGACACTCTCATAATTTTGTTATCTGTCTGGCACAATAGACATTAAATGAGCTCCTTGATGTATACCATACATAACCCAAAACTGGGTTTCTCATTTATATTTCTACTATAGCATTTCAAAGGTGAAATTTTTTGAAAGCTCTGCTCCTCCCTTGAATTGTTTCCTTAAAGCTCTTGGAATAATCTTTGTGCTATGTAGATCAACTAATGATTATGATTATTCTAGCTGAAACTTATGTTTGCAATTTTTCGCAATCAACTGCTTTTGATAGACCTGCTGTCATGCTGAATGCTGATTATACTTTTACATTTTATGCCTAGTTTACTCATGATGATAACAACTGGCTTTCCTTGAAGCTGCCCACTTGACTATGTGACTTTCTCATGTGATGAAAAACTATTATTATCATGCTAACAGTTATCCTCTCACTATATGAAATGTTCACCTTTGAGGAATGAAGTTGAACCTGAGCTACAATGGTGAAAATTCATTGCCTCTTGTAAAATCAATTCCAAAACTCCATGAAATAGCTTGGTGCTTGATATTCTGTTTCTGCTTCTCTTCAGTGTAAAGAGGCTCTATACCTCATTTAGATTTAATGTGAAAAAATAAAGTAGAGCTTGAAACAAAATATCAAAGAAATTTATGAGTTCTTTACTTGTTTTTGTGAAACTCTTTGAAATAAGGATGCTTGTTTGATTGTACTCTTAGTTTCAGCAGCTCTCTTTCGACTGTTTTGACAATATTAATGAACTCTCATATGTAACTTGAGAGTGTATGCTCCTTGATATGCCAAGCTCAACCCTTGTGGGAGCCCGTTTTACTTCACATATTCGATAAATGATTACGAACATAATGAACCTGTTCCTGCACAATGAACAAACATGTTACTAAAACAAAAGAAACTGAAAGCTTCCTCTTTTCCTTATGCTCTTTGAATATTTGTAATCATCTGATAGATGCCTGATTGATTGTATTCTATATTTCTATTGGTAGTGTAGGCATATGATAGGATTTGATTCGCATTGCTCTAACAACATTTCCATCAACTTGCAGGTACACTGGAGCTGGAGCTGAAACTGGAACTGGAGCTGGAACTGGCATCACAACTAAAAACCTCAACTTGTCAAAAAATCGTCATTCTAGGCAATGACGAATCACTTTCTACCCTATGCTTTCGTTATTTTCAGTTGTATAGCTTACCTTTGCTTATGCACCCTTTATTTGATTGTAAAAATCATATTAAGTTACTCCCATGGCTTGTGTGGGATTTTGGTTTATACATTATGAATAAAACAACAAATATTATGCAAACTTATATATCATTTTGAAATGTTTTTGCATAATATCACTGAAATTTACACTCTAATGAAACGATTCACAATATGAGTACTTTAGCAGAATTTTTTTGAACAACTTGTGTACCTTGGCTTGAATTTACAATTCAGCTCTACCTGTTTGAGCTGGTAGTGAAAAATAGGTAACAAATTGGTGACCTCTGCAGAGTGTTTGCTTGCTAAACACCATAGACCAGTTGTGTAACTTATCCATTGGGCATGGAGCCATTCCTGCTCTTAACCTCCTCTGAAAAATTATGTAACTCAGCCTCAAACAACAACTGAAAGAAACTACTAAAATTTTGTTTATGACAGAATATGAAACCCCAATGCAGTGACTGCACCTTATTGAAAACGAAATAGAACTGAATGAAACTAATGTGCAATGAGCACTTATTGAAAACTTAAACTACTATGTATAGAAGCAACTAAAAACTGCTTAATAGCACTGCTAGAGATGGATCTCGTTAACGGGGATTGGCAACACTTCTCCATCCAACCTTGAGAGATGGAAAGCATTATGCTCTTTCTTTGTTGTTATAATGTATGGGCCATCCCACATGGCATCAAACTTAGAATGTTTACTAGGCCTGCTCTTCAAATCATCCCATTTGAAAACTAAATCACCTTCATTGAAGACTCTTGCAACTGCTTTCCTGTCGAATGTCTTCTTCATCTGAGAATGATGAATCTGAAGCTTTTTGAAAGCTTCTTTCTTGGTTTCTTCCAACTCTGTTAATTTAGCAAGCCTAACTTGCATTGGCTGCTCCTCAAGTAACTCCAGCTCCTTTATGTAGCTCAGAGTTGGGAATTCTATTGAAATAGGTAGCTTGGCCTCTTTACCATAAACCAAAACATACGGTGAAAAACTTGTTGACTGTTTTGGTGTAACTCTATCAGCCCAAAGGGCTAATTTAAGCTTGTCATGCCACGACCTCTAATTATCTTCAATTGTCTTTTTAATGATCTTAATCACATTCTTGTTTGTCGATTATGCCTATCCATTACCCTGGGGGTAATAATTGGATGAAGTGTTCAAATAAATGTTATTCTTTACTGACCAATTTGAAACCTTTAAGCCAACAAAGGCTAAAGCATTATCTGAAATAATGGACTCAGGTGTACCAAACCTGGAAACTATATCTTGATAAAAATTCAAAACTGATGTTTCATTTGAATCTCTTAGAGCAACTGCTTCCGTCCATTTCGTGAAGTAATATGTTGCTATCAAGATCCACTTGTGCCCTGCACTTGATGGTGGGTTAATGGGACCGATGAAATCAAGTCCCCACTTTCTAAATGACTGCTCAACCTAAATTGGATTCAGGGGCAGGGCTGCTAACTTTTGTTTTCCTGCAAATAGTGAACATTTAGCACATTTTCTGACATAAGCATAAGCATCCTTGAAAAGATCTGGCCAATAGTACCCTGCTTTCATAATTTTCAAGGCTGTAGTACATGGTGCAAAGTGACCTCCAATAGGTCCATCATGGAATTCCTCTAAGATTCTTTCAATCTGATCAGGGCTAATGCATCTGAGGAATACTCCATTGAAGTCATTTTTATACAAAACATCATTTATTACTGCATAAGGAATTTCTTGTAATCTATAATACCTTCATTTAGATTTGTCCATACCTTCTTGGCAATCTCCAATATGCAAGTAATGGATCATTTGATGGATCCAATCAACTGGAACAGTTGAAACAACAGGTTCCTCTTCATTATTTAGAGCTGT
This sequence comes from Sequoiadendron giganteum, assembly GCA_007115665.2. Taxonomy (NCBI): domain Eukaryota; kingdom Viridiplantae; phylum Streptophyta; class Pinopsida; order Cupressales; family Cupressaceae; genus Sequoiadendron; species Sequoiadendron giganteum. The sequence goes on along the minus strand of CM021100.1, from coordinate 141,048,868 downwards.
TATGACTTCTTCATTGTTGTTTTGTTCATTTTCTACAAGTTGTTCGCACAGTCCTTTACCTCGAACAAGCTTGGTAACCTTTATGCTGATATCGTACTCCATGACTTTGGTTATCCAGCCTGCGCGCTTGTCATTTATGTCCTTATTCAGCAAAAATTCCAAGACTGTTGGATGAGCTACCAGCAAATGTATTTTATTGTTAGACAACATATGTCTAAACTTTTTGAGACTCCTTACTACAACAAGTACATGCTTTTCAACAAATGAATATCTTGTTTCATAATCATGCAAAATTTGACTAAAGAATGCAACGGGTTGTTCAAGTTCTTGATCATTTTGCTAACAAAGCATGGCAGAAATTGTATCAACACTACCAAATGCATACAATATGAAATCTTTATCAAAGTTTGGATTTATTAGTGTCGGGGCTGCTGCAAATGCCTCCTTAATCTACTCAAAATTGTTCTTACCCTCCTTCGTCCAGTTGAACTGCATGTTTTTCTTTAGCATGGATGTGAGAGGTTGCAGCAACGCTGCAATGTTAGGAATAAATCTCCTAACAAAGTTTATTCTTCCTAAAAAGCTCTGCAAACCCTTTTTGTGAGCAAGAAGTGGTAAAGCCAGAATGGCTGTCATGCGTTCTGGGTCAATAGAAATACCGTCTTTTGAAACAATGTAACCTAACAGCTTACCTTCGTGAACAACAAAAATACTTTTCTTTGGATTCAAAGATATTCCATATTCTCTGCATCTCTCGAAAATCTATCTAAGATGACCAAAATGTTCATTTGCTTTTCGTGAGAAAATAGTGAAAGTAAACAAAAAAAAAAATTATTTATCAAACCTTAGAGAGCCATATCCATTGCTCTCTGAAAGCTTGCTCTTGCGTTTGACAATCCAAATGAAATTTTTCTGTAAGCCATAGTACCCCACTTGGTGGTAACGGTTGTCTTATACTGGTCTTCTTCCTTAACCAATATCTGGTTATAACCTGAATATCCGTCCAACAATGAGAACCTTTCTGATCTTGAAACAACCTGCAGTATTTGCTCCATTGAAGGCAGATAGTGATCTTTAAGTGAAGCTCTGTTTAGATCACAAAAATCAACGCACAATCTTATCTCTTTGTTCTTCTTTCTGATGGGCATCAGATTAGATACCCAAGAAGTGTGCTTGATTGGAAATATAATACTCCCTTCAATCAGCTTGTTCAATTATATTTTCATTAAGTGTTCTAGTTTCGGATTCAGGGCCCTTTGCTTCTGTCTGACTGGTTTTGCATTGGGTTCCAGCTCAATTGTGTGTTGAGCTAACTCAGGGTTCAAACCTTTCAGATCTCCATATTTCTAAGCAAAGATGTCACTGAATTCTTGACAAAGTGAGATAAAATCTTGTTGTTCCTCCTTCGTACACACTTTGTCAAGCTTAAGGAGCTTGTCTTTAAATATTTCTATCAGTTCATAATGTTCTTGCTTCACTGTGATGCCGGATTTATCTTTTCTAACTTGGTCATCAGTGTTGAAAATGGATTCAAGAGTCACCAAACCTTTTGGCATTTTATTAGACTTCAATTGCATGATTTGATCACCATATTGCTGATCAAACTTGTGCTAGTTTCCAGCAGAAAACTCTGCCTCCTCCATGAGAAAATGGCATATTTGTTCATCACTGTCAAAAATTTTCCAGCTTACATTATTATCAAGTACTGAAGGTCTAACAACTACCTTCACATATTGTTGCACTTGCACATTATGAACTTCGACTGGGATGTCAAATTGTGATCCCATAGCAGCAAGTTTATTAGCATACTTATTCTGATTTTTGGGTATTGATTACAGATTAAATGCATCAAACTCTTCTATTAAGTCCCAAACACGATGCTTATAAAGTTTCAGCAAATCATTCTTTGTTAAATTCAGATTTCTAACCTGATTTGCTATTAATTTATAATCACCAAACACCTGTAAACACTTAATTTTCCTTTTTCTGGCCCACTCTAAACCGTGTATCAATGCTTCATACTCAACAACATTATTAGAACAACTAAAAGAAAATATAAAAGTTGAATAATACCTATCAATTTTAGGTGATATGAGCACTGCTCCTCCACCAGCACCAATTTTACTCCTGGATCCATCAAAGTGCAGTTTCCAAAGCTGATCAGTTTGTTGTTCTAACTCTTTTTCCTCTTTGACCGGATTTGGAATGGTCATATTGGGCTCCTGAATCATATAAACGCCCAAACCTACTTCATCCACGAGACTAAACGGGTCAATCTCATGATTCTCGGCTACCCACTCGTCTAAATTTATATCTGGTATGCCTTCTATAGGTACAATGGGGTTGAGGGTCATGGATTGATCCTCCTGATCATGGATAGCTAGGTTTTCGTTTATAGGATTTCGCACATAGGGCTCGATATGGTCTTTGGCCAATGGTTCTGAATTAATGGTAACTCTAGTACTGTATCTGGTTTTGAAAAACATGTGAGACCAGTCTGATGACAGATAACCACCTAACTTTGTAGTGAAATCTCTAGACAGACAAACGACAAAGTAAGGTGGGAGATCAATAACATAAATGTCCTGTGGTATTTGAAAATTCGGATAGGCATGCAATGTAAGGGGAAAGTTTTTGATAACTCCTACAGACTTAATGGCTATGTCGTCTAACTGAACTACCCCTTTTAACAATGGTTCATATTCAAGACCTAACTTGTCTACCAGCTGTTTGGGCATGATTGAGCTGCTAGCTCCCGAATCTATCATGCAATTATGCACTATGCTATTACCAATAATCAGACTAACATAAAAAGGTGGTGGTTTTACCTCTTGAGTTGACTGCCCCTTTTTGTTGTTTGAACTGTTCGCAAAAAATCTTGGTTGTTCTTTGGTTGTTTCGTCAGAAATGGAAATTTTGGCCAAGGCTTCTTGTAGACCTTTTTTCTACCTAGGTAAGTGTAACACATCCAACATGGTGATGCTAACCATTGCCTTCTTCATATGATCTACAATATTAAAGGCAAAGAACTAACCTTATGTTGAGCTTTAGGAACAACAGTCTCCTTTTGCACTGGATCTGGTTGAGTTCTTTGTTGCTCTTTAACTGGTTCTGCTTGTTTTTGCTGTGTTTTAGCAGTCTCAGGTTGCTTCCATGGTAATATTTGAACATTTGGTGAAGAAGGAAGTTGTGACTGCTCTTTATCAGCTATTGGAACTTGAATTTTTTGCTGAACAACTTGTTGTTTAACTTTATTAGCTTGTTGTTTATCACTTTCTGGCTGTTGTTTGTCAGAAAAAACCTATTGTCTCAAATCTTTTGCTCTTTTCTTGGACCTTGTGTTCGCCACAATAGACACATCTGACTATTTTTGACCTTATATCTGACTCACTCCGTAGAATTTGTTGCCTTGCCAGTTCATCATGGTGATGTCCATAGCATTTTGTTGCATTTGATCACTCTAATCATTTGTGTCCTTCGCTATATTTTTTGTTGCAACATATGTGCTCTATACCATCAGAGCTTGATTAATCACTCCATTCATGCAAGTAGCCTGATTGTGGGGTTGATTACATGGGTAACACCATACGTAATCGTGTGCTAAGTTGTTCTTAACAGGAACGAGCTCCTTAGATGAGCTGGAAGCTTGTTGATTCTGGTTGTATGATGGCCTAGGATTGAAATTCCTAAGTTGTCCTTGATTCTTTGCCTGATAGGGTGGTCTGTTAGGCTGAAAAGGTGCTTGGTAAGGCCTGTAAGTCTGGGTTTGTTGCCTTTTTAGACTCACTAAATCATTGCTAACCGTCTGCAACAATTTCGCCATCTCTTGTTGATTTCCCTTAAGCTCTTGAAACTCATATTGCACTGGAAAAGCACTATTTTGGACAACTGGCTGATAGCCTAAGGGTGGTTCGATTGGAATTGAGGCTATAGGAGGTAAATTGATAGGCATCATGGGATGGATATTTGGAAATATGGGCATAGACGGCCTTGGTGCAATTTTACCAGCTTGTATAAGGTTGTTTTATGTTCTAATAGCAATATCATAAGCTGCTACTAACGTTAATCCTCCCATTGATTGAATCATTAAAGCTATGTCACTGTTTAATGACCTAAGGTAATACAAAAATCATGATCAGGAGTAGGTCTTACCATTACCAAAATCATATTCTAGGTTTTTTGAAACCTGAAGTTGAAATCCATCATCTATTCTTGTGGTGCTCTCTTGATAGTCGTCATTTGTTCGACTAGAGATCGATGATCGAATTTGTCTGAAAATTGCTTGCTCAACTTGTCTCCTAGATCATCCCATGGGACGATTGTATTAACTGGTAAGCTGTGAAACCATTGAAGCGCTTTGCCTTTAAAAGATGCTGCTAGCAGCCTCAATGCAACATTTTCTTGAGTAACATGGTGAACTCCACATAGTGAAGACATATCTCTGATATGCTCTATTGGAGTTGTTTGCTCTTTGCTAGTGAAAAAAGGCAAAAAATTTAACGCTGCAACTGGTATATCATCATGTTGCTCTAGATTCAATGGGTTTCCCCCATTGAATGGTACGAACGCATGCGCTCTGGCCATCGGAGCTGCTGGTGTTCTAAAAATTGCAACTTGCAGAACTGGTATAGGTGAGGTAGATTGTCGATAGATTCGTGAAGCTGAATGTGCACTCGACTGCCTTGTGAATGATCTGCCTCTCCTTGATGTGTAAACAATTGGCTCTTTTGTGAAGGTTGGAGAAATTGACAGGTTTCTTAAAGGCCTTTCAAAAATTCTTCTTGTTGTCCTTCCTCTTCTTTTGGCGAAGACAGCTGCAGATACTCGAACGGAGAAGAGCTTCTTCTCATCTAGATATTTCTCATAAGCTTGCTACTGATCTACTTTAAATCTTGAACACAGAGTCACCAGGTACTTGAAAATAGCTCTTCTGAAAAGCTGGTAACCTGTTGTACATACCAAAATAGTAGCTTGAATAATTAATTATGTCCCACCGGGCATGCCAAAAACTGTTGTCAAACAGATTGCACCCGAATGCTTGAATATTGAAATTCAACAATCTGTTGAAACATTGGAACTAATTCCAGGTTGTGGGTAACCTATAAGGAATTAGACCTCCAGATTCTAGGCTGGTTCTTATGTATTTTCTTGATTAACAATGACTAACTGAGTAATCTGTTGGGAAAAGGGAGAAAGACTAAATCTAAATTTTGAACTGTATAAACCTTAGCTGTGGTGATGCACCTAATTTGGAATTCTATGCAATATGCAGAAATTGACACACAAAAACGATTATCCACTACTTTCATTTGCACAACCTGATTTAATAGTTTAAACACTTGAATGCTTTAAACAAAGGCTTCAAAGAAACAAATTTAGAAGGAAAATATGATTCCCACAACTAAACTGTTTTATCATTGATGTGCACAATGTTTAACCAGTGAATCTGAACTAGAATGGATACAAAAATTCATGAAGGAGACATAAGTATTTAAAGGTTTCAAAACCGCTAACACAATAACTTCTTCGGTCAATCCTACACAATAATGATGCTCGAAATCTTGAAGGAAAACTTTTAAAAGAAAATTGAATATGAAAGGAGTCTTTCTGCAATCTAAACACTAATGAACCTGTAAACCTGCTCTACTGTATTAATCTAAAAATAATGTTGAGTTACAAATAATTCGCTTTGCAGAATGCAAAGGAGAAAAACAAGAACTAGGAAAAATAGTTAAGTTTTTTCAATATATACAAAGACCTTCAAAAAGGCATGGAGATAGAACTGAAAGTTAATTTCACTAAGAAAATGATAACTCCAAGGCAATTTACGAGCAAAAATAAATATCTCTGAAAAAGGGGCTCAAACCCATGCAAAAATGAGCTCACTCAGGTTCAAACTCGCTATCAATTCATAACTAATCCATGGAAAACTCGAACTGAACTGAAAATCCCACAAAAGGTGGGCCCAAGCATGCGAAAGTCACCTTGTTTGTGTTAATCTGCCCATGCCTAACTGAAACTCTATCTTTGCTTAATACTTTATTCTTGCACTAAAAATAGAAAATAACTCAATGTTATTTTGCCTAAAAATAGTTGTATTAATTAAATGATTTATAATTTATCATTTAATTAATACAACTTTACATGAGTTAGCAAGTATAACATTAAATTAATCTTTAAGTAAAACCCTCACTCAATATTTAATATTACAAGCATAATATTAGGCTTCAAACAATTTTGTATGCCTTGGTAACTTCATGATTAAATAAACTCATGAGCCCCTTCATAATAGGTCATTGACATTGTAAAGTCAATACCATAGCAAAATAATGAAGTGATCATTATTTTTCAAAACACTTTAGTCAAAAAATTTCACAACACACCCATTCGACTTAGGGATTTGACAAAAAGGCCACTGAAACCCTAAACTTGACCTCCATTTCACTTTGCCTTGGAAACTGCTGGAGAAACCTTCGCGCCGCCATGGAGTAGGTTCTGAAACTTTGAGGTTCGAATTCTACTCTTTTTTCATGCTTTTCAATGAGACCTCAGAGAGATCTTTTTTTTTTTAAGGCTGATGTATGGTAAGTTCTTTCCTGACATTATAGTGACTTTCCTCTTCATTTCAAAGTCAAAAATAAGACCATTAAAGTCGCGGCCATATCTGAGCTAATGGTATGATTTCCCTTGTTCGTTTCTCTCCTGTGCATTACTTCTCTGGTCACGACCATGACTCTAAAGCTGAGATCAAAGCTTTGCTGGTTCTTTCTGTCAAGTTTCCTTGAAGATTCTTTTTTAGCCGGGAAGAAAAGGTAAGCTCTCACAGTCTGAAACTGAACATACATTTATACTTCCATTTAATGCTAAATACTCAACTCTTGGCTCAACCCTGTTGTTTGTGAGAGATTTTCGGTTTATATGCTGAAACCCCAAGTGGGTAAGTGAAAAAACTTAACTAAAATGATTTCTAGACTGTCTCAGGCCGCGCCTTCCATATTTTTTTTATCTGCATTGTATTTTGTGACAAAACCTCTTATGGGTATTATGGAAAACAAAGAAATGTTGTAGGTCGTAGATTCATTACACCTATTCTGGGATCTGGGCATTATAAAGAGTATGGAAATTCACTTTGTGTATCCCTTATTTTGGAAGAATTCCATGTATTCCTATAACCGTTGTCAAAAACCCTTAGATGGTAAAAAATGTTGTTCATGGATGCGGCCTCTTCACTTATTCTGGGTATAGAGATGTTTCATGGTTGTATACTGGCGAAACAAGTTTGTCCTTTCCTTTGCTTTGGCAGCCATGGTTACATTGGAGTTATGAGTTTTTAGAACCTTCATTCTCATTCATCTTTTCGTTGTTCTGGGTAAATCATTTCATACTTTCATGTGGGTATCATGCAAAAAAGAATAAACTCTGTATTTTGGTTTAAAAAAATGTAAAATCTATGGGTTTCGTCTACTTGAAGCTTCTGAAAGCTTTGTCTCATGAAACTGAAACTTCTCCAATCATGGCCATGATTTTTCCCTTACACAGATTTCGGGTGTACCTGCAAGAAAGGAAACTCTCATATATGTACTTTGACTACTGTGTGTGACTGTTAATAATCACTTGCTTTTCTAGGTATTACATCTGTTCGTAGACTATAGCTCAACATTCACGTATATTCATCTAATCTCCTATGTAGGAGTTAGCTACTCCAACACTTCTCAGACAAACACACCATCCTATGTATTTCGCTCATGCCTGGTATTTGTCTCCTTGGCCACCATAGAAAGCTTGATATGCTTGGTCTCCTACATATTTTTTGTTAATACCGCACAAAACTCCACTACAGAATCTCCTTCTTGTTCTTTTCAGGTTGTTGTTCACATCATCAATATCAAAGGGATTTATGAATCTTTAGATTGTTTTCCTGTCACTTTCTTCCTTGCAAGCTTGTTGCTTTGGCTTTCTATGAATGAAGAGTTGAACTTATGACACTCTCATAATTTTGTTATCTGTCTGGCACAATAGACATTAAATGAGCTCCTTGATGTATACCATACATAACCCAAAACTGGGTTTCTCATTTATATTTCTACTCTAGCATTTCAAAGGTGAAAAATTCTGAAAGCTCAGTTCCTCCCTTGAATTGTTTCCTTAAAGCTCTTGGAATAATCTTTGTGCTATGTAGATCAACTGATGATTATGATTATTCTAGCTGAAACTGATGTTTGCAATTTTGCTCAATCAACTGCTTTTGATAGACCTATTGTCATGTTGAATGTACTTTTACATTTTATGCCTAGTTTACTCATGATGATAACAACTGGCTTTCCTTGAAGCTGCCCACTTGACTATGTGACTTTCTCATGTGATGAAAAACTATTATTATCATGCTAACAGTTGTCCTCTCACTGTATGAAATGTTCACCTTTGAGGAATGAAGTTGAACCTGAGCTACAATGGTGAAAATTCATTGCCTCTTGTAAAATCAATTCCAAAACTCCATGAAATAGCTTGGTGCTTGATATTTTGTTTCTACTTCTCTTCAGTGTAAAGAGGCTCTATACCTCATTTAAATGTAATGTGAAAAAATAAAGTAGAGCTTGAAACAGAATATCAAAGAAATTTATGAGGTCTTTACTTGTTTTTGTGAAACTCTTTGAAATAAGGCTGCTTGTTTGATTGTACTCTTAGTTTTAGCAGCTCTCTTTCGACTTGTTTGACAATATTAATGAAATCTCATATGTAACTTGAGAGTGTGTCCTCCTTGATATGCCAAGCTCAACCCTTGTGGGAGCCCGTTTTACTTCACATATTTGATAAAATGATTATGAACATAATGAACCTGTTCCTGCACAATGAGCAAACATGTTACTAAAACAAAAGAAATTGAAAGCTTCCTCTTTTCTTTATGCTCTTTGAATATTTGTAATCATCTAATGGATGCCTGATCGATTGTATTCTATATTTCTATTGGTAGTGTAGGCATATGATAGGATTTGATTCGCATTGCTCTAACAACATTTCCATCAACTTGCAGGTACGCTGGAGCTGAAGTTAAAACTGGAACTGGAGCTGGAACTGGTGTCACAATTGAAAACCTCAACTTGTCAATGATTCATCATTCTAGGAAATGACGCCTGGAATGACGAATCACTTTCTACCATATGCTTTCATTGTTTTTAGTTGTATAGCTTACCTTTGCTTATGCTCCCTTTATTTGATTGTAAAAATCAAATTAAGTTACTCCCACGGGCTTGTGTGGGATTCTGGTTTATACATTATGAATAAAACAACAAATATTATGCAAACTTATGATATCATTTTGAAATGTTTTTGCATAATATCACTGAAATTTACACTGTAATGAAACAATGCACATTATGAGTACTTTAGCAGAATTTTTTTGAACAACTTGTGTACCTTGGATTGAATTTACAATTCAGCTCTACCTGTTTGAGCTGGTAGTGAAAAATAGGTAACAAAAATCACATGGGGATGTTCCATGAACATCCAACAACATATCCAAAAACTTATTTCATACAATCATTCGATTAGCAACCACCACAAACCAAGCAAGAATAGAATACTTCATCCCAAAAGCACAAAATGCTCAATCATGATGTATAACATTAACAAATTAACTTGCAGGTCACTTTAGCATAAGAAATTAGAATTGAGATACTGCACAAACATTGAGAATACATTCACCAAACTATAGGAGTAGAGACATCAATGTAGAGAAATGTGAAGCATTTTTTGGACCAGTCCGGACAACCAACAACACTGCCAACCTTCTGCAATTCATAGAAATATCCTCGGAAACACTGGTGACCTGAAAAGATAGGAACATCCCCATAACATAAACTTGGAATCCCAAATCTTCGAGACCAAATCTTCAACAATAGAGTAATGCAGAGCATTCTCCCAAACAGACTTCAAAGCAACTTCCTGCATCAAAAAACACTTAAGCAACTTACGAAGGCCAAAACTTTATTTCAGCGACACATGCTTCATCAGGAACATCAGGAGATAGCACAATACATACTATATACCTTCAACAACATCTCTCCATAATCAAACACTTCTAATCCTCATCTTAATATATCATTATGCAACCAACTCTATTGATAGTAACATTATTAATTATTGTCAACAATGAAAACCGATGCCGAATAGACATAAAATAAGGCATGACATCCAACCATGAACTTCAGCAACAACATCATACAACAATGATAGACCAAGTTGAATGTTGTCAACAATGACAACCAATGCCATCAATCTCCCCCACTTCTCAAGTGCAGACAACAATGAAAACCACAAACAATCTTCATCAAGTGTTGTCATCAACCACCGACAACAAGCTCATCAACCACTGCCACACATATAACAATCTTCATCGAGTGTTAACACCAAAGACAACCAACAATCAATGTTGACATCAATGACAACCATTGCCAACCATCTTACACAATTCTCCTAATGTGTTGACATCAATGAAAACAACTACCAACACATTGGACTATGGGAAATTGTAAAATATTTTAATTCATATCATTGGCATACTCTTAAAAAGGTTGATATTAAATAAAAAGGTCCATGTTTCAGACTTTTTTTTTTTTAACATTCATTTTAGTGTTTTTTTCCCTTAAACATAATTATATATCATTTTGACTATTTCTAAGCTTAAAATATTTTTAAGATGTGCCAAACCATTCAATACGAACCCCTTCTACTACCAATATGCCATCCTTCTTGTAGTGTCATAAAATTGCACCCTATGGTAATTTCACCTACACTTTTGAATCCACTTTAGTGTCCACTCCCTTAGTATTTGTGTAGGATCATTTTAGCCCTTGCATCAGCCTTTTTCCCCTCAAGATGCTCAGGACCCTTTTTCAACAACCACCTATTGATGGCCAAATTGACACAACAATGTTTAAGCAAGATATATCTACCCTACTTCTCCTAAAAAAGATAACTAAATATAGAAATAAACTATCTTTCAAGGTCTCGAGAGTTGGTTCACAACTATGTTGCTTTACTTAGTGGTCAACATGACTATAATGTTCAAGGGACCTTGTTGTTTGAAGGTAACAAACTGGGTATTCCAAGGATTAAAATTAACAACAGATTTTTAATAACAACAAAAAGATATTACAAGGTTTTTAGAAGAGAAAACTTATGAATAGATACCATTCCTACAATCAGACATGCAATTATGTAATAATATTTTTTAAGTCAAACAAATGAATGAAACAATTCAAGAAAGGTTTATACAGTGAGATTCATCCACAATGCAAATTTATTAAGCATATTTTTAATTTTATTTCATTAGAATCAATTCCATACAGGATATATTTCATCAACTCATCACAAATTTTCAGATCAATAACTAACAGGAAAATACCAATCACATATGACACCACAAATGGTTTTGAATTCAAATCCTTCTATTGATTTTACTCAAATAAGTAGCAATTACTTCCAACAAAATTCACTAGTGCACAAAAAACCATTGTCTTTGATCTCATAACTAAGAAATTCATAAAATTTAACTAACTGCGTAAAATCATAAAATAGTTTTTTGTTCCTAAGGTACTACGAATCTAACTTCAACTTGCTGAACTTTACAATGAGGAGAGTTATACAATATATAGAAAATTATAACATAATAATCTCCTCCCAAAAATCCCAGATCTTAAAAAGTAGGGTGCCCAGATTTGAGATCCACAATTATAGGAACGTCTGGGCGACACTGGAGTGATCACATAGTCAAAACTGGATGCATGGGGAAGTGACGCCTCCTTCTCAACTTGCTGGAGATGATCTTCAGTTTAACTATAGTGCCCTCCTATTTTGTAGTAATTGCTCTAGAAGTTGTATCTTTGACTTTTTCTAGGTCAAAACAACATATTCGTTTTTCAAAATTTGAACTGCATCTCCCTTATACCTTTATACCCACTTATTCTCTTCATAGTTGGCCAAAATTTGTGTCAAAAACTCTTCATCAGACCCATCCAACCATTCCATCCTAAACTTTGTCTTTTCATATATGCTTGTAGACATATCAAGAATATCCTTAAGTTTTCTAATATCACCCATAGAATGGTGAATGTCAAATTTAATGCCTGTTAATTTATTGAGGATATTGTCTTCGTCATCTTTATCAGCTATCATCCACTCCAACTTGTTGTCTCAATAATTCTTAATATTCTACAACTCTCCTATTTTTCCATCTGACAACGAATCCTGAGTGGTAATAGTAGTAACAATCTCCTCAAACAATATTGTTTGCTTTAATATTTCTTGTTGTAGCCTTAGTAATATTATCTTTTGCTCAATCATCATCTCCATCCTAAATACTATTATATTAGTACATTTTCTTATATAATTTGGACTCTCATTTTCCAAAATCCTCACTTTATTAATCTCATATGCAGTCAGCTTATTCATTTCTTTTAGTTTTCTTAAATACTCTCAGTACTTCTCCTCATTCCACATGGTCTTTGCATATGCTTCTATATGATCTCCCAGTGTACACCCTTCCTGTTAAAGCTTGTACCCAGTGCCCAAGAGTACATCCATGTCAATCTTCAGCCAATCAATGAAATTATCAAACATGCGGGCTTTCCTTTTTATGCTTGTGAGATCTTCAACCTCCTTCTTTCTTATTATCATTGGTACTTCTGAAGAAGATGGATTTTCTAACATCAGAGAAACTAAATCCTTAATGAATCTTATCATTTTCTCCACCTGTTCTTTCAACTCATCCTTGGATTGTTTATCTTTTTCCATCCTATATTTAGTTGAGGTGACAGGCAAGTCAATAAGTGTCATTTGTTGTGTACATGTCTGCTTACCCAAATTCACGGTTTTCAGCTAGTAGTCAGATACTTGTAGCTTGTGATCATCTTTGTCTACCACTGGAGTGGCTATCTATGCTACTAGCTCTCTTGCGTAATTCATCTGGGTCAAGTGAATGGTCCTTGACTTCTTCTTTGGCTTTATTACCTCAATCTCTTTCATCATTGCATCTTAGTTCAATGGTTGTGCCATCACCTGTTGTCTCTTCTCCAAATTCAGCTTTAGCCAAGTAAGAGCTCTTGTAACTATTGTCACTTGTTGTTCTTGACAAGGAGGTTCTTCTTCCCATTTATCCAGATCTATTTGCAGCTGTTGAGTTTTCTCTTGCTTAAGCTTTTCCTTCTCAGATTTCTCTTGTGCAAGCCTTTCATTTGCAACCTTCTCCTCTTCTATGTTTTTCTTCTCAACTTATTTTTTATGAGCTTCCTCTTCCTTAGCCTTTTTCTTGTGTGCTTGTATTTAAACACTTTCAATAATATACTTTTGTTCATCTTCTATGAAAACATGCTCTGCATTCTCTTCACCAATATCTTCTTCTACATCTGTATTTGCCTCTTCAAGATCCTCTTCATCCAACTCCTTTTCTTCTTCTCTTGATGGAGTCTCTTCAACATCTGAACCAATGGGAGATTTTGTAACTTCAATGATGGGATTTTTCTCCCCTTCTTCAATGGTTGTCTATGTTGTCGTTTTTGATGTTGAAGGGGTACTAGAGGGACCTTCTTCAGTCATCATCTTCATAGAGTGTGAAGGAGCAGTAGAGGGACCTTCTTGAGAAGTTTCAGCCTCTGGATATACTATGGCAATGGGTTGAGCACCCAATCCTAACACCACTCTTGTAGAAGTGGCCTTATATGCTACCGAGGCCTTCTAGAATACCTCTATGAATTTCTCTATTATTTGGTCTTCCTCTTCGATTAATTGTTGTGCAGTCCGCTTCTTGAGCCTCTTGTATTTTCTTTATGGAGGGGGAGAAGGTGTTTGTTTTATCTCTTTTCTCTTACCACTAGCTTTACCTGACGATTGCTAATTTTTTCATCAATCCATCTCAAACTCCTTTCTACAACTATTGCAGATATGTCATCAATGTTGCACTCTTCTCTTTCCATCTAATTGATGGGTGCCAAAGCCTGAGTACCCAATTGTTCCCTATCATATTGTGGGTCAATGGTTAGAACATTATCTAACATCCCCTTAGGAATATTTTCTTTAACTTTGAATGACCTCATCCGAGGAATGGTTAATCTTTCATATTTTCTTTTTCTAGCCTCAAATTCATCTTATAGATCTACCTCTAGAAGTCTTCTATGTTAGGCTCATAATGTGGGAAGAGGGATGCATATAGGTTGTTCATTTTCCCTTTAGGATCAAAGTTCTTTCTCCCTTTGTATAACTTGAGGTTAATTTCTTGTAACTCCTTAGTGTCATGCTTGGTAGCTCCGACGGACAAACATTGATAATAGCCAAGGTCAATGGGATACTTCACCTTTCCAACCTTATGCTTGCTATAGAACTTAAGGTTGAATTCCCTCATTTTTCTGGAGAACTCAATCAAAATAAATTTATCAATGCAACGACTTGTTATAGAAATGGAGCTCCTTCATACCTAAACAAGAGGATGTATGTTGATTCGGGGTATTGGATAAATTAGTTTCCCCACTCTTTCACCAATGCCATCACATCCATTATCAACCTGAATCCTACATCACCTATAAGTTGGGTAATCACTACATAGAGGAAGGCATCATTGACCCTTTTGAAGTGTCTTTATGATGCTTTAAGCTCCAACTGTTCATATTATTTCCATATCTTGTTCTCACCTGGCCCTTCTCCTATAACTCCCACTGTTTTCAAGCGTAGGAAGTTTCCCATCCTGGCTGCATAGTATATCACATAGGATGACATGTAAAATTCTTTTGAATCTTTCATGTTGGTGAGCTGATTATGAATAGCATCTAAAACTATTTGCACCCAATCTAAGTATAATCCTCCCTTTAAGATAACCTTAATGAGGTGGAACATCCAGTTTTCGTACATATGGGAGCTCTCCTTACCTAATGCTTTGCTCAACAATTTAATAATGTCCCCTAATTTGGAGTAGAAACTAGATCTTCTAACCTTTGTGGGAAACTTGGTAATAGATTTCTTACCAATCTTGAGGCAATTCTTATTCATATGCCTTTGATGTGAGCTCACATCTTTCTCATAATGTTGGACTACCTCAGCCATACTCTGTTATGATCTTTAAGTGAGGATAAGGTGGTAAATCAAAGACCATCTTGATCATGATAGGGGATAAGTCAATTATTTCATTCCCCCATTGGTCAATGCACTTGCATTATACAAAATCATATGCCTCTGATACTGCAAGAATAAATTTTGGACATTGAACAATAATGGGGAAGAAAGCAACATGGGCGAGACCTGAAGCTACTATCATCTTAACTCTTGGAATAACATCATCTACAAATGTGTGACCCTTGAATGTTTCTAAATCAATGTGCCTCAACATTGTATTTGTGATCCTCATTACCCTAGAGGTGAATTTAGAAATTATCGGAGCTCCATAATACTTGTACTTCATTATGTAGTGGGTTTGATCTATCTTTGTCGATTTACTCATTTGCTCTCTTTTCACCTCCTCGACACTAGGTTGTTCATCTGAGTCAGACATCTATGATACCTGGAAAGCAAACAAAAGAAGACTCATAAAAAATACATCAGAAGATTAGTCCCTTTTACCATCTTATAACTATGTTTAATCAAAAATGCAAACCCTAAAAGGACCCTTGTTAAAACATAATATAACCTTTCTGGCATAATCGGAAATTGGAATTGAAAAAGCATTTTAAACTTGGACCCTGGGTAAAAAGGTTCAATCGGAACTCAGAATTATGATGAGACTATATCCATTAAAAGCATAAATCGGAATCAAAATTGCACATAGGACTTGGCACTTTATTTTGAAGTCAAATCAGAATTAGCTTTTCCGATCAAACTTAACGAAAATAAGGCCTTTAGTTTTGCACACTGTCGGAAATCGAAACTAGAAAAGCATTTTGAACTTGGACCCTTTGATCATAGGTCCATTCATAACTTAAATTTTTGATTGGACAAAAATGGAAAATACACAGACTAAAGGGATTAAAGTTTAGAATCAGAAAAGAACTTTGGATTTGACTCTTTAGAGATAAAGTTTGTTCAGAACTTGGATTTCCAATTGGACCCTAAGGTAAAATATGCTAAGTTCAACACGGGTTTTAGAATAAAAAAAGAATTTGGGATTTGGACCATTTTTCAAAGGGTTGGTGTAGAAATGAAGATTTCATGAGGCTCAAAATTTAAAATTTTAACGGTCAAGGCGAGAAACCTGTACGAAAACCCTATAACCTAGGGCACGGCTAGAAAATAAAAACTTGCAAAAATGAGACACGAAAAACCAATAAAAACCAAAATGCAAACAAAATAAAATAAAAACATAAAAAAATAAGAGCCCAAAAATAAAAAGGCCAAAACACAAAAACCCAAAAGATGAAAACAAGAAAAAATGAAAGACACAAGTAAAAAATGACACAACAAAAAATGAACTCACTGCACAAATAAAATACACAAAACGAAGCAATAAAAATGAACAAAATGAATGAAAAACTAACAGAAAGAAACCCTACCTCGAAAACCAAACCGATGACCTAAACCAACAAATCTTTAAACTCTCAAGCTCAAACACTCCTACAGCTCCTTTACTTTGCTCCTCACGAAAATAGAATGCAATTATGACCATAATCGTGCAAAAAATTAGATTAGATATTGGCCTCGTGCATGTGGAGGAATTTGCAATAAATGCGGTAATTGAGTAGAGAATCAGAATTAGAACGAAACCCTCATCGAAAAAGACTAATCAGAAATCACATTTTTGAACGAACCACAGGCAAAAAAATAAAAAACAACACGTAGAAACAGAGAATGAAAACAACAAACATGCACTTTTGGAGAAAAATGTGCATGTTCAAATTAATTTTTTGATTTTGAACATGAAAACACACAAAATCGAAGAATGAAAACAATTATGAACTTTATAAAAAAAGTGCAAGTTCACTTTTAATTTTTGATTTTGAACAAAAGAAGACGTAGAGTTG
This sequence comes from Sequoiadendron giganteum, assembly GCA_007115665.2. Taxonomy (NCBI): domain Eukaryota; kingdom Viridiplantae; phylum Streptophyta; class Pinopsida; order Cupressales; family Cupressaceae; genus Sequoiadendron; species Sequoiadendron giganteum. Next base: position 141,031,871 of record CM021100.1, on the reverse strand, counting down.
GAAAAAGAAAATGAACTTGAACCTTTGAAGAAAAATGGAAACAACCCCTAGGGAAAAAACAAAGGAAGGAAAACAAAACCCAAAAGAGGGCAAGGCAAATAAATAAACACCCAAAACACAAAGGGGGACCCATTTTGACCAAAAATAAAATGGGGTGGTTATGCAAGGCATAACACCACCTTTGTGTGAACTTTGTGTTGAACCCTGTGTTTTCCTTGTTCTCATTGTTCTCGAGCGTGATTTGTCCAGATATTAGCATGCCACATGGACATCTACACGCCATGCTAACATCCTGTGACATTTCAATTTTCAAACGACCATTCTTGATCATTTTACCACTTATCACCTACCTTTGTCAGTGGAAACAACTTGAGACACCTTGTAATGGCTCAAGAACCTTATTTTCCCTCCTCTTCTCACTTTAAATTCTATCTTTCACCTCACTTGGCTCTCTTTGGATCTCTCTTGGTCTTTCTCTCTTGGATATTCTCTCTCACTCTCTTTTCTTTCTCAATCCCTCTTTCTCTCAAGCTTGCACATCTCTCTATAGCTTGCTACAACAATCTCAAGCTCAATGTTCTGTACAACTCTCTTGTCTCTCATAGCCCTCTCTCTTTCTTTCTCTCTCTTTGGATTCCTCAAGCCTTGTAGGTATATTTATTTTTCTTATGTCTTTGATCATCTTGGGATTTATCACATTCCTTATCTATGCATTTATTTTCTTGTCTATCTATCTTTCTATGTATTTGTCTATTTGGTTGTCTATGGAGGTGGAAAGACTGAAACAAGGGTTTAACTAAGGCAAGCCCCTAAATATCCCCAATAATTTTCCTCGATCTTATGTGTGCAGGTGTTGGAGATATCTCTTTGCTAGAGGCTTCATTACTTGGGTTTTTGTGAGCACTTTCTTTCTCCTCCTTAGTTTTATCATTTACCGTCCATTTAGTCTATATTTCATTTAGTTTACTTTATTTTAGTTATGTTATTTTTTGTTATCTTCATGTATTCAAGAGTTATTAGCAATCATAATAGAAGTAGTCATATTTTTTTGTGGTAGTCTTGGGTTTTGGTCCATACGAGACACCAACACATCATTGAGACGTCAACATGTCACGTTGTTGTCCTTGGTTGAGGGCTTATCAATCTATCCAACAAACCTCTATGACTTACTCTTTATATTTTTGAAACTCTCACCATTTTATCCTATCACTTGATCTTTGTTCCTTGAGGTAGTTGAGGACCATTTGCTCCTTGTAGACTCTTCTTGTCCTGAGATGCGAGGGTAGAAGATTTCCTCCTCTACATTTTGGTGAACCCGAAATGAACTCACTAACATTAAGAAAAGAAAGAAAGAAAAAGGACAAATCCACGATTTTTCCTTCTAAGAAAAAAATTGGGGCACTACCCCAAACCCCATTCCATGTCATCAAAGTAGGACTAATATGTCAACCTTTGATTGACTTGTTTATGCATTATTTATTATAGTTAGCTTATCAATTTCAAAATGTAATTATTATCTTATTTTATTAATTCAATTTCTAGTTTTGTTCAAAGTGTTAATGATATTCCATTTCATGCATGTGATGGTGATTTGGCTTTACCTATGTCACTCGGTATCTTTAATTCTTCTCATGAAATTCCTTTTATTTCAGAGGATATTTTATTACACGAAGATGAAATCATTGATACTTTTCTTAATGATACTCTACCTTCTCTTCATTCCAATGCACTCTCTTCTAGAGATGATGCATTAGTGAATGATGAATCTCATCTCACATTGGATCCTCCAAGGATAGATGTTGAGCATATTTCTCCAAATAATTCCTTTAAAAGTCATGATGAATTTGCAAATGTAATTGTAGTCTTCGTTGCTCCTCAAAGGCCTAAGAGACTGTTAATTTATGTGACTCCAGCTATTCCTTCTCCCAAAAGGATTCATTCTATTTGTGGTGTTCCATTTAATAGTGGTTCTCTAGATCTTTATACAAATTTTATGCAATTTAAATCTTCTTCTTATAATATAGTAGCTCACACTTATAATACTGGAAGGAATAAACTAAATGTTGATCAACCTACTTCTTTACCACCTTCTCAACCAAGCATTCCTCAAGCACCTAGACTTGCAACTAAGCGATCGAGTGAGTATGACCATGTCGGGAAACTTCATGTTACTCTTGCCAAGATATCACTTTGGGATTTTCTTCAAACTAATTCAATTTACCAGGGTATGCTTCAGGAAGCCTTGCAAAATATTCTCTTGCCTTATTTTGATAGGCCGACAAATGTTAATGCGTTGATACATCATATTCGTGTGGATTCCCTAAATATTATGTTCTATCCATAGGAACTCCCGCCCCTTGAAGTGTAGAAGCAAGAAAATATTTTGATGATAATAGTTAACATTAATAATATCAGCATTAGACATACTCTCATTGACATCGGTTCAACACTCAATGTATGTAACATTGATCTTTTGCATAAAATTAAAATTGATTTAGCCTCTCTTACGACTTCTTCCCTATTTATTCATGGATTTGATAATGTCAATCGACAAGCCTTAAGAACAATAATCTTGCATTTAAGGTTGGAACCCGTTATTGTACCCACCCTGGTAGGTGTTAAGTCAAGAAAATTACCATATAATCTTCTTCTTGGTAGACCACGAATTCACACTATGGGTGTAGTCTCCTCTACATTGCATAGACCCATCTAATTCATTCATAATAATCAAGTAGTCACAATAAAGGATGACCTTGATGTCGTACACTTATGTGAGATGATAACTGTTGGTCAAGATTTGGTTGCACCTAATCTTAAAAATCTTGTCCCTTCATTATCTTTCAATGTGTTGACATCTAATCTAGCAGTACCTACTACAAAGAATACTCTTGAGATAGATGTCCCTGAAGAAGATCCACCTGAAGCAAGAAAATTTGAGTCTACTCCTACCTCTCTTATATTGACTGTATGTCTCGATGATGATTGGGATTCCCTAGACTTTACAACATCCTTCATTGGGGAAAATAAATTTGACCTAATCCAGTTAGACATCTCGACGATTTCATTCATACCTACTATCGAAGATGATTATTCTTCTGAAATGCGGGACAATGTGAATAATAATTGTAATGTCCTTAATGTTGATCCTCCCCCTTCTAAGGAGTTTCAATCATGTTATGAATTTGGATTTAATATTCTTTCTAAGCATGGGTACAAAGGAAATGGTCTTGGAAGCCTAAAACAAGGAATTGAGGTCCCTTTGGAACTGTCACCTTGCTCTTTTGCAAGGGATTTAGGTTACAAGCCTTCTCGTTTGTCTCCATACCCTCCTCCATTGTCTATTGTCCTTATGTCTTCTTCTTTTGAGCAGTCAAACCCTTCTTCACTAAAGAAAGATTGCTTGTTGCTCCTCATCCTTTATTTGAGCAAGAGAATATCTTGTCGAGGATTCTCAAATCCCACTCAATTAATCTTCCTCCTCCTACACATATGAAATCTCATAAACATGATAAATCAAAACATTCTTTCTATGTGTATCATCAAGTGCTTGGCCATTCCACTAGTGAATGCAAGACCTTGAAGGATAAAATATAACTTCTTGATTCTGGTGCCATCACTCTTCCATATGTTGATGCACCTATCCTTTCTTTGTATAAAAAGTGATATCGAGATCTACCTCTATCATGTCCATTCTAAGAATCTTCTCATGGGGTTCTTACAACTCCCTTCTATTGTGTTGCTACCCATTATGTGGCATTTGTAGATTTTCTTTCTTGTTGCCATTCGTGGTAGTACACTACTATGTGCAACCATACTTTCTTTGTCCAATAGAAACTCAATAGTATCTAGCATGGTTATCCTCCCTTGAAGTAGAAATGGAGTTGTTGTAATTAGTCTCTAAGTGGTAGATTGTTGATGGATCTTGATTATCTTCCTGTAGTTGTCAGGATTAGTCTCCAAAATGGGAGGTTGTTGGTGGAGCTTGATTAAATTATTATAGTTGTCATGATTAGTATCCAAGTGGGATATTATTGGTTATGGACCCTAATATTATTAGTTTACGATCTCATTTCAATGTGGGGGGAGGCAGGGAGGTGCAAGGGAAATGCCCCCAAAAGCCACATTATATATATTTATTTATTATAAAATTGGACTATTCATCATTAGGTCACAAATATAACAATAGAGATTATGTTGGTTTTTTATTGCCCTGGAAGGAAACCCCTCTTTATGCGAGGGTATTGTATCATGGCTAAGTATTATATTATATTGTGAGGAGACTGTGATAGAGAGGATAGGAAGTTATAGTGGATTTCTATTACAACTAAGAGTTATATTGTACTATTAAGAGAGTGTGATAGGGAGAAGAGGAATTTATAGTGGATGTGTTGTAGGTTATATCGCTTCATTTTGTTGGATGAAATAAAGGAAGGAATGACTATTTCTCCATGGATATAACCCATATTGGGTGAACCATGTATATTTGTGTCTCTTTATTTTTGTGTTATTTTATATTTTATCTTTGCATTCATTCTATTGTATATTTCTCTGTGATCCTATTCCCAACATGGTGATATCTTTTTTTTCTTATTTCCTTATAATTTCAATATATTAATTTATTTTATTGTTGTTATATCATACTTGCTACTAGTAACTTTGCTACATTTTCTGGTTTTGTCATTTTGTACTTGTAGGTTGCATTTTTTTTAGGTAGATTAAAGCTTTCAAATTTTCATTTATACAAGATGATAATGTGATTCGTTGCTATCCATGTGATGCAACAATTTCCTAGATAGTTAATTTCTAAATTTGGTAATACATTTCTTTCTTTCCCCTTTTTCTAGTTTTGTAATAAAAAATTGTTAATTATTAATTCTCTAGAATTTAATTTCTCATTTCCTTCTATGTTCTAGTTAGATACAAAAATCATCCATTTAAAAACATTATTGGGATTGTAGCTTTATTTTGTTAAATAGTAATAAACTAGCTCAATCCTCATGTGAAGGTAGTGAAAAAACATTTAGCTAATACACTTTAGCTGAATTATTATTTTTCTTTTTTTATAGTTGGAATAATCTATATACAAAAGATATTACTTAGGAAGAACCAAATATCTTAGAGCATCCAAATTTGTATTGCTTGAGGACAAGAGATTTTGGGAAGGGTGAACTTAAAGTGTCTCGAATTCTAAGTATGAGGGTGTTTGAGTTATATTCTAGCCTTGGACATGACTTTGAACTTTCTCATAATCTTATGCTTTCCCTTCATTCCTTGCATACCTTTTTTCTTGACCCTTTGCCTTTTGCAGCTTTCCAAGATTTATTTTCCTTGGTTTCTTGTTCCCTAAACCCTACTTTGTCTTAACCATTAGTCTAAACACCCAAAAATGACTAATGTATTTCATCTAAACCATCATCATCTTCTTGTCATCAATCTATTCCTCACTATTTGATTAAGCTAGCACATTTTCTTATTTAATTAAATAATTTTTAATTATTTAATTAAATTTTTATTTCTTATCATCCACATTAATTAAAATAAAAAAATTATTTAATTAATTTATCATTTTCTTTCAACCATTATAATTAAATCATTTTAAATTATTTAATTATTTCTTCAATTTTCCTCATCAGAAAAATTAAATATTTTTTAGTCATTTGATTAAATTCTTAATTTCTTCTATCCACACCAATTAAATAATTTTTAATTATTTAATTAATTCATGCATTCCTCTCATCCACCATAACTAAATAATTTCAATTATTTAATTAACTAGCATTTCCTCTAAATTAAACAAAATTAATTAATTAATTTAATTTTTTTTTCTATTATGTTTATATTCTCCCATCTCCTAGTTTAGTGAATTGACTAAAAAGCAACCTCGGTTCATCCTCACTCACTCTCACTCACTCTCACTTCAATCACCCATGCAATCAACCATCTCATCCATGTAGTCAACTAACTCCATGTCTTAGCCCTTCATCCTGACACATGTCACTTGCACGTTCATCATGATCTATCAACCGATCTCATACATTGATCACTCCAATCATCCTACTTTGTTGATTAGATATCAATGAAAGCTATAAAATACCCATCATTTATCCATTCAATTTCTCCACAAATTTTTAAAAACCAAGTCATATTTGCATCCATTTTTATATTAATGTTATGGTAAGCTAAGAGCAATCCATATACTATCATTTAAAAAATTTCATCATGTACAATGGAATAAGGTTAGGCATGTTTATGTAGGTAAAATAGTTTGATTTGATTTAATTTTATATTTTTTGCACACACTCACATTGATGTGGTCAATTTGTTATTAAACGTGGTATTTATTGATTATTCCTACTTTCAAATTTGATAACATGATTTAGGCTTCACAATTAGAAATTTAGAGTTTCCCATGTTGACATCCTTGGTCTTTTATCTCTCTTGAGTCCTCAATTCCTTAGTTCCCTATGTTTTGGTCCTCTAAAAATTTCTTTGTCAACATGCATCGCCTTCATCCCTTGTGCCATCATAACCCTGCTCCATTCAATTTAGCGGGCTTTCAAACTTCCATTTCTCTTCTTGCTTGTGGTCTAAAGGAATTGGTATTCTTGATCCTAATTGTATTAGATCTCCATGAGTTATGACCTTTGCTATATTTTGGGCTCCCAAAAATTTACCTATTAGCATACTTAAAGGGAATTCAATATCCTTCATTGCTCTTGGGTACACAAACTTTTATGCTTCCTCATCCTTTATTATCTTGGTATTAGGTGTGCCACATTCTCAAGTATTAGTCCCTCCAACATCAAGTATGTACAAAGACTAATTTTTTCTCCATCCTACATCATGCATCCCTAAAGCTTGATCCTCGCCGCCTCCTGCATCGAGTATACTCAAGGCTTGGTCCCCAATCCCTCATACATTAGGTATTTCCAAATATTGATCTTGACTCCCTATTGCACTAGGTATCCCAAAACTTTGATCATCTCTCCCTCTCGTGTTGGGTATCTTTAAAGCTCAATCTACACTCTCTTCCATATTGAGTATCTCGAAATATTGATCCCAAATCCTTCACATATTAGGTATCTTTGGAGCTTGATCCCAACTTCCTCCTATATTAAGTAACTTTGTATCTTGATCTCTACTCCCTCTTGCATCAATTTTCTCTAGAGCCCAATCCTCACTATTCCACTACTCATCCTTCTTGGGCCCACATAAATTTTCTTCGCTTTGCATCCTAGCATCCTTGCATCCTATTTCCCAAACCTTTAATGTTGAAACTTTAGGAAATTTGTGCCAATGCACCAAATGGAAACCCATGAAAACATCTTAACTCCCTATTTCTCAGTTCATATTTCACTTTCTCCCTTCAACATGTGAGTCCTTGGACCCTTATTGAATTTCACCCCTTGACATGCAAATTTCAAAATTCTCAACTTTGAAACTTTTGAGTCTTATTTCCTTATCCTTTCAAGATGCATTTTCTCAAACCCTTGTCTTTAAGCATGCTTTTTCTTAGGCCATCACCATTAAAATGAGGATCCTCACCTACTACCTTGCACATCTATTAATTTTGTTAATGACCTCATTTATATACAAATTTTAGAGAGAAATTCAAAAATTCCTCGTCATGTGTGGGCCTTATGCTAGGTCTTTACCCTTTATAAATTTAGGCAATGCCATCATCTTTAGATCTTTATTTCTATTTAAAACTAGCATTATTAGAGAGTTGAGAACTTATATTCATCCATTGGATTTGATCCCTTGGTTTTTATATATCATTGAACAAAAACCCTTTTATTTCTTGAAGACTGGAGGATAAAATATTTTGGTTTCTTGAGGGAAAATTCATATGGAGGTTGGATCTATGCTCCAAGTTTAAAGGATATTAATATTATGGACATCTTAGCATTTTTCGGTATTTTTAAAAATCATTTGTAATGCTTGTATATCCCCTATGAGAAAATATTTTAGTAAATATTCATAAAAAAAAATAGAATAATAATATATTTGAATAAAATATTCATCTCCAATAAGTTTTATAGTGCAAAGATACTATATTTGTTGTGGCTATTTCATATTTAAATGTTTCATGTGAATATTTTCAATGAAAAAACTAACTCGAGAAAAATATAATAGGAATTTTTTTGTACATACTTGATAATACTTTAGAACAATCACCCACTTTGAGGGGGAAAAGCTCAAAATAACACCATTAAGAGCACAATTCATGATTTGATGATAATAAAATAATCAATAGCTCTTATATATACCCTTCTTATGCCTTGGCTACCACCCAGGTTGACTTAGATGCCTGAATATAGTATTTACAATGACTTAATTTCCTAAATAAGACTATAATAATGATCATATAACTTAACAAAGAGTTAAGGTAGCCACAAGCAGTCTACTCCTATGTATAGAATAGGGTTAAGTATGTAGCATGGCCACCATATTCACATAAATTTTATCCTCAATATTGATCAATTATGGATGCTTTTGCACAAAATATTCATCTTCCCAAGTGATATTGGAAAATTCTTCCATTTTTTGAGTGTCCTAGTCCTTAAATCTTCTTTATATATGTTTAGAAAATTAGCTAAGGTTTTGAGATGGATCTTCCCTCTACATATATCCTAGGTATCATAGTCCATGTTGAAATTTTTAGTTGATTACCTTGTCACTTCATATTATTCTATGACTTTGCTAGGTTATCCTTAGAAGTACAGAGTATCTCTTGTTGGTGTTAAAGTGTTCCTCCTTTTCTCTAACATTTTTTTGAGCCTTAGAAAATAGGTGAAGGATGATAGATGGTACCTTGGAATTGATTGAATACCTTTCTTAAGATCTCTTTTTGAAGATAATCCTCATAGCCCATCTTTCAAAATAGATTTTGAATTTATTGATGTAGGAATCTTTGATTGCAACACTTCAAGTGACTATAATTGAAACATGCCTCTATCTACCCATTTATTAATCACATTTTTCATTTGATATGACCTTACTATATATGGATACTTTACATGTAACCCTTTTAGTTTTATTTATTTAACCTCTAAGTGAAATCACATGAAAAATGCTTGGAAGTTCATTCTCAATTATTCTTAAAGCAGTGAGCCATTGGACACCCGAAATAATGTTTATTCCAATCACAAGGATATAAAACATAGGATGATAAAGCATGTAGCCTCTAATGGAAAGTTCAATAGTATGAAATACCCTTGAACAATTAACTCTACCTCCATTTTTAATCATAAACCAAAATTCTAGGGTTGGTTAAACAAGACTATGTAATTATTTTTCCAACTTATTGTTGATGAAATTATGAGTACTTGAGTCAATTAATATTATTACCCTTAATTTTTTAAAGGAACATAGTATTGTAAGGGTTTGTGTAGTACTAAGACCTAATAAAGCATGTCAAGAGATAGTTGGTTGGACATACTCTAATTCTTCTACTACCACTGCCATATCTTCTTCATTATTTTCTTTATCATAGGTGTCATAAATTTAATTAATTTCTTCTTAACATATTTATGTCCTTTACTATATTTTACCTCATAGTTTAATATAACCATTTTACCCTTTTTCTTCACTTTATGGAGGTGTCAATCTCATAGGTTGAAATTTTTTATGATATAGGGGCCCTCTAATCTCCCTTATTAGGGAATTCCTCCCTTTAGTAATGATTGTTTTTCTCCTACTTGGTTTGCCATAATCATTGCTTGGAACACACAATTTAGATAAAACATGCATACCTTATAAATTTGATGTGGTCTTTTAATACCCCTAGGAATAATTCCTTCAAATTTTCCTCTACAATATTGTCCATTATTAAAGATAATGTTTTGAATCAATGAATATAATCCTTGACCATACCTACTTACTTTAATTTGGTAAGTTGGATGAAGTAGTTATCCACAAGATTGCCACCTTAATATGTAGACAATTCCTCTTAGAAAATAAACCATGTGACCATATATCCCCCTTTTTCTTCTCTTCACATAGAAAATGATACCAAATGAATTAGTTTTTTTCCAAGTTTAAGGATGCCATTAAATTTTTTTGTTGACATGGAACACGTGAAGATCAAAGAACTACTTCATTTGGCAAAGCTAATTAATTGAATCCTTACCATCAAAATTTTACAAATTAATCTTTGGTGTAAAATAGCTAGCCATACTTGGGGTGATGCTCCATCTCCATATCTGATTCAAACCCAAAAGCTCCAAGCCCCTTAAAAGACACATCATCTTCCCAAGTCTTTTGTTGTGACTTCATTTGTTGTAAATATCTAGAACCTTGGCAAGACACTATTTGTTCAACCATTTCCTTGATATCATTTATCTTAGTTACCCCTTCCATTTGATCAACCACTATTGAAAAGTTTTCATCTTTCATCTTGTTGGTTTCTTTCCTTATTTACTCCCTTATATATTTATTATCCATGAGACCAAACTCTTTAATTACTACGTCACTATTGCTTGGAGATTTTCTTGGTGTAACAAAATTATTTTTGTCTCTTGTAGGTCCCACCATGATGACACCCAAAATAGTTTTCATAATAAATTATTTAAAAAAACTGAACTAAGCTAAATTATTTCTTCAACTTGCTTAGGCCTAGATCTCAGCTCTAAAAAAACTTCAAAAAATTAACTATTTTGTAACCTTGAGAGCTAATTTGGTGGAAACCCTAATTTAATAAAAATTTCCTCAGATATCCTTCAAATGACCTCAAATATAAATTTTAGTAGATTAAATGTGTCCTTGGTCAACCCTCGAAAAATAAAAAATAACTTGCTGATTTGTAGCCTTGGGAGAAAATTTAGTGGAAACACTAATTTTGTAATAACTCGTCTAAATTTTTTATAAACAATATCAAATATAGATTTTAGTAGGTTTAATATGGACTTGAAAAACCCTTTAAAAATTAGGGAAGCATTCACCAATTTTAGAAGATATGCACTTCACAAATCAACCTTTTAAGCTAAAAAATGACTTGACCTTTACCCTCCTAGTGCCAGGATCATGCTTTGATACAACTTGTAATAAAATAAATTGCATTAGAGATGAATTTATTAAGGAATGTTTTATAAATAATTTATATTGCTTGTGAGTAATAAGCTACTTCGAAATGGTAAACCTCAAAATATCTCCAATAAGAACATAATTCAGAATATGATGATAATAATCTAATCACTAGCTCCTACATACATCCTACTTATGCCTTGGCTCCACCCATTCCAACTTATATATCTAAATATAACATAAAGACAACTTAATTACCTAAATAATATTATAATAATGATCGTATAACCTAATAAAGAGTTAAGGTAGCAAAAATTTGACTACTCATAACCCTATGAACACTATAGAGTTAAGGGTGTAGCAATATTTGTTGTGGGTATTTTAGATTATGGTGTTTTATGAATATGTTGGCTAAGGGTCACCACATAATGCTAACTACTTTGCATGATGATCCTTATATTCTCAAGATGATTTTCAAATTACTTAGATGTTAGATGATATGATGCATTTTAATTTCTCAGGGTTTATCTTTAAATACACAACCTCATATACTCAATTCAAAAAGTTTTGGTTTGGAATTCAACATGAAATAATCAATTATATGAATGTTAGGTTTAGTATTGATAAAATTTGAAATTTTAAAAGCAAGATGCAATTTCACATGTTTAGCTATGACTTGGAGACATAATGCCACTCACATTTGAGTCCAATTGGGAGGAAGTCTCGAAGGATTTTATTGGTCTAGCTCTATAACTAAGATAATAGTTATACAAAGTATATTCTAGGTTCAAGGACAACTTACACATAAAATTTGAGAAATTAAGCATTAAGACGATTGGTTTGAAACTATGGAAAAATAAGAGCAAAGAATGAGGGGAAAAATCAAAGTATGCACTTTTTCTCACTATAATGATATGATGTGTGCATTATTAGTTTTGTTAATTTCAAAATGTAAGGTATTTTTTTGCTAATATAAATATAGAGAAGAAAAGTTCATACTCCACTCTTCCACCTCTACATGTTTTATGCCACTTTGTGTGGGTGTCATTAATACACAATTCTAGAATCTAATTTAACTCTTTTGATGCATTCACTAACTTCGATCTTTAACTCAATCATTTGCTATATAAAAATCCTCCCACTTAAAATATGCTCGAATTAGTTCCCAGAATTTTATTGTTCCTAGATTAGATTGTAATTGGCTTACAATTTTATCCCCTTGATTGGACCATATTTATGATCTCATCCCTTGAATGAGATAATGAGGTCAATCTAGTTCCCTAAATTGGATTGTGGGCTTGACCTAGACCCCAAATTCAAAATTTAAATGTCTTTGTTTTTATGGTTGACAATTTTAAATTAGGAAAGGTGTCTCACTCTTGATCCTAATGTTAAATCACAAATATTATAATTTTTGGGTTATAAAATAGAAGAACTCAAAGTTTTGGACTATAGAGTTAGTTTTTGACTAAAATAAATATTTTGGGTTATTCAACATTGCTACTTGGTGAAATATCCTAGTGCAAGGCTCTCCTATGTTCAGGCTCTCTCAAAGACTCAAGCATGTCAAATATATAGTTAAATGGTGGAATAAACGTGCATTTGGGGATGTGTTCCATCAAAAATGGGTGGTGGCTGATAAACTTGGTGAGTTACAAAAAATAATGGAAGATGGAGATAACAGTATTCTGACGGGCCAACAGGAAAAGGAAGAGCAATTGAAATGGGAGAAAATATTAAAGAAAGAAGAGGTTTTGTGGAAGAAAAATTCCAAAATACAGTGGCTTGCTGAGGGGGACCAGAATACATCTTTCTTCCATGTGTCAACTCTTAAACATAGAAAAAGGAATCAGATAAAAAAGCTAAAAAATGAGTATGGGGATGAAGTTACTAATCCCTTACAGATTGGTCTATTGGCTGCTAATCACTTTAAGCATACTTACTCACTTCCTTTTGAGGTTCCTGACCCCGGGTTGGTTGATCTGTTGTTAGAACCTCCCCCTACCCCTTCAACCCTTGGGGATAATGATTCAATTTTGAGGGTGATTTCTTCTGAGGAGGTTTGGTCTATTGTGTTTAGTATGGGTGCCTATAAAGCCACTGGGCCCGATGGTTTCCACTCGAATTTTTTCTAAACCTTTTCAAAGATTGTGGGGGAGCACCTTACCCTTGGTACTAGAGATTTTTTCAACTCTAGAAAATTGCTTAAACAACTGAACCACGCATTCATAGCCTTGGTCCCCATATCTGAGGACCCTCTAACCATGTTTTATTTTCATCCTATTAGTCTTTGCAATACTGTTTATAAGATCTTCTCTAAAATCTTGGTGAGCCGGTTGAAGCCCCTTTTGGAGAAAATGATTGGTCCTAGTCAAAAAGGTTTTGTTGTTGGCTGACATATTTTGGATGTTGATGTATCCACCCATGAAACTATGCACTCTATGGATAGGTGTAACAACCCTAGGATGGATTTTAAGGTTGAAATTTCTAAATCTTATGATAAAGTCCTTCGAAACTTTCTCTCCAAAGTCCTTGATAGGTTTGGCTTCAACCAGAAAGTTATCAATATCATTATGGAATGTGTCTCCACGATGAATTATTCGATTTTAGTAAATGGAGTATCCCATTCTTTGAGGCTGGGAGGGGAATCAGACAAGGAGACCGCTTATCCCCTTATTTATTCATTATGGTGGCTGAAGTGTTGAGTAGGAATGTGGCACGTATGATGTCAGAGGGCTCCATCAAGGGTGTCAAGCTGACCTCCACCCTTGATCCTATTACTATTCAACAATTTGTGGATGACACTATGCTTTTTGGAAAATCTTCAATGGTTGGAGTCAAGAAGTGGAAATGTTGCCTCAATATTTATGTGGCTTGTTCTGGTCAATGCATCGATTATAATAAAAGTATGATCTATTTCTTTCATTGCACTCTTGGTCTGTAGGATCGTGTGACCACGGTGTTAGGTTATGTGAATGCCACTCCTCCTTCAATCTATCTTGGCTTTCCCCTTACTATTAAGGAAGCTACTCCCAACTTCTAGAATTATGTTCTTGAAAGAGTCCAAAGAAATCTTGTTGGATGGAAAGGTTCTCTTTTAAGTCATGTGGGCAAGTTGTAGCTTCTCACTGCTGCTCTCCAAGGAATACCTATTTATTTTTTGTCAATGTTCAAAATTCCCAATAACATTGCTGAGAAGTTTGAGAAGATTCAGAGAGTATTTCTATGGTCTGGTACTGAAGATAAAAATATGTTGTTGGTCATCTAGGAGAAATTTTTCCTTCCCAAACTCGAGGGGGGGGGTGGGCATCAAGAAAGTTCTTACTTCCAACAAGGCTTTGCTTGCTAAAGTTGGGTGGGACTAGTTGAGAGATAAAAAGGATTGGTGTAGAATTATGAAAGCCAAATACCTAGCCAACTATCCCCTAATATGATGTATTAAGAATTATCATCCTTGTGGGTCTCTAGGTTGGAATAATATATGCAAAATGAAGAAGCTTTTGTTGTCTAGTCTGAGATGGAAACTTGACAAATGAAATAAGATCCACTTCTGGGAAGACTCTTGGATCTTAGACTCTCCCTTGGCCTGTTCGAAGTTCAAAAATATGATGAAACCTGCTTCTCGATTCTTTGGTAGGAATGTGTGTGATTACATGCATGATTTACAGGGTGCTAGGTGTTGGAAAGATATTAGCTCCTGTGGCCCTCTTTCTCATAACCTGCAAGGTCCAGCTTCTTCCTTACAGGTCTTACTCTCTTGACACAAAATTGCTCTATAAGTTGTTGAAGATGATTTCTTTTGGGCCTTGGATTGTAAGGGAGAATTGACTATCAGGATGACTTACGGTTTGTTTTCGGATAAAGGCCTACAAAGTATGTTATGGAAGAAGGTCTGGAACTGCCACTTGAATTCCTAAAATTAATTTCTTTTGGTGGATGACCTTCCATAAAAGGATCCCAACCCAAGATAATCTAAGAAAGAGGGGATTCCAAATCCCGAATAGGTGCTTGTTGTTGAAAGACAACAAAGAAACTATGGATCATATGCTTCTTCACTGCTCATTTGCTATTGGTGTTTGGGACCTTATTTTTCAAAAGTTGGGGACACACTGGACCTTGAATAAATATTTGGTTTCCTTTGTGGAAGGGTGGAATGGTCCCTTCTGACACTCCCTTCGTTTGGAAATTTGGAGGAAAATTTCCCCCATCATCAGTTGGTGCATCTGGAAGGAAAGGAACAACAGGGTGTTCCATGACATTGAGAAGAGTTTGAAGGATGTGTTCAGTTGTGGGTTGAGACTTATCTTTGAAAGTCTCTCCTTGCTCAAGTGGAAACCACCAGATATTGCCCCAACTACTTGGGAGATCAAGATGGCTAAAGCCTGGAAAAATGTGCTTGGCATTGATGCCTTTGACAACTCCAAATCTCTTGCTAGAAAAAATACCGTTTGGAAACCTTCAATCGAGGGTTGGTTTAAACTGAATTTTGATGGGGCGACTAAGGGGAACCCTGGTCCGAATAGTATAGGTGGAGTTATAAGAGACACTTAGGGAAACTTGGTTGTTGGGTATGATGGTGGTATTGGTATTCACTCTTCTATAGTGGTTGAGTCTCAGGCGCTACTCAAGGGCATTGAGATTGTTGTCACTCTAGCATCAAGAATCCAAAGATTGAAGGGTATTCTGAAACGATGATAGACTCTATCAACTTAGGCCGCCTGCTTGGTTGGGACTTAAGGAATATTCAGTTGGATATTAATTTATTAATCTCTAAATAGGAAAGGTATCACCTGGCTTATATCTTTTGGGAAGGTAACCAGGTGGTTGACGACTTCACCAACTTGGGGTCCACCTGGCAGATTAGCAAATGTTGGAGAAGGATAGATGTTGTGCCAATGTCTATTCAAAGGTTAATCCTCTTGGAGTGGAGGAATTACTCTATTAATAATGATTAATCTATCATTCATTTTCAGGTACAGGTGGCATTCCTTGATGAATCATTGGTTGGTTCGATCTTTGGTGAATATGATGACTACACTCAAGTGGGTGGCCACAAGGTTTTTTTAATCTTTTAATCATATTTGGTGGGGCCCCTAACCTTTACAAGCTACCTTGTCAATGGTTAAACACGTCTTTTCAAATCTCATGGAGTTTGTGTAAAAGGATGTTCTCTACCATTTTGTTCAATAATTCCAAATTAAGGCACCTTTTGATTTGCCTTAGATTCTGTTAGATGTACTTGAAAATTTCAAATCTTACCCCCGCTTTCATTTGGCTCTAGGAAGTGTGTACCTTATTTAAGTTGATTCACTCTTGGGATTTAAATCTGGATCCCATTATTATTATTAATTATTTTAATCCTGGGTTTTCTTGTGATGATTATGGGCCAGCGTGGCAGTTGTCATTGGGATTGACTGTCAGTGTGTGTAAACGCCACATTACCTTTATTACGCCTTTTCATCCCAGTTGGCGTTGTAAAGTTTTTTGCAACAGTATTCTCTTCGGTGATCATTCTATTTTTAGGCAGTTTTCTTTCAGCTACTGTGTGTTGTGGGTCATGATGGGTGGAGATAGAGCTAGAACTGAGCCAAAAAATTATGAGGAGTTTCACTAGGACCCTCTAGCTTGGCATATCTGTTCGGAAGGTGGGCTAGCACCGCTTATGGAGAATCTTGCGGGCCATGATGAGATGTTGTCAGCCCGGTTTGCTAGTTCATGGAAGGATTGATGGGTCACCATGGGTGGCATTTCTTTTGACATTGATGAAGAGGTGATTGGTAAGGCTATCGACCTGTCCTATGAAGGAATGAAGTATAAAAAACACACTAAAATATAGGACTTGGTGAGTCTGAACATGTTCTTTAAGGGGAATGAGAAGCCAGTAAAAAAGCAGTTAGGTTTCGACCATGAAGTGTTGCCTAAGCCTTGGGATAAATTCTTCCTTTCCATCATGAAATACGTCACCCTCGAGGGAAGATCCAAGGTATTTTATTTCTACCACTTACCGTTGTTAAATCATCTTAGGCATACGATTTTGCTTAGCTTCCCTTTCTTTTTGCTATGTTCTCTGGAAAGTTCCATCAAAGAATCCCAGGAAATTACCACTCTTAACCCTGATTCTCTGCCTCCTTTATCATTGCACCAAGGCCTTATCCATAGGCTTTACCAATTCCATTCAGCTTTGGTCCCCCCCAGCCCATCTCGGCTGTGCACATTGAAGAATTGGAACTCCTGGAAAATAACCCTTCCCCTGTTGTTTCAGAGGGCTCAAAAAGGAAATCCCCCATCCCTGAGGATGATCTTGGTACTGAGACTTTAGCCACTCCTCCCCCAAGAAAAATAAAAATGAAGTCGGGTTGGCCTAGTTGAGTGTTGCGGCTAGGATTTGTGAATTGAAACATAAGAAGGTCAGCAGACCTGCAACTAAAAAGAAATAGAAAAATGTGCCTTAGCTTTCGAGGGTTCTTTCAATCTCTGAGGAAGGTAAATGTGTTGTTGAAAGGATTCTAAAGGGGATACTGTGGTGGGTGTTAGCTTTGAGATGGGCACAAAACATATGAGTGTGAGTGTAGTCGGTCAAGAGTGTACTTGGTCGTTCGTGATTTAATGTATTCGATCGAGAGTGTACTTGGTCAACCGTGAGTCATAAGTAAATAAGACTTTAGTTAATATTAATAATCCATGTACTTATGTTATGTACATGTCATGTTGGTTAATTATCTCGAGAATTAAGTTCCTAACAAAGTGTAGACATGGAAAATATACTGACACACTTGATCTTGATTACTAACATCATTTCTTCCCGAATCATCTTCTTAACTTGTCATCACTTTTCATCCTTTAATTGAATAAATCATGATTTATCTGATTAAGTCATTCTCTCCTGTTAATTAAATTAATCAATTTGATTTAATTAACCCTATGTCTCTATTTGATTAAATAATTCATTTTATTTAATTAAATCCCTAAAGTCCTCTAATCAAATTGAATAAATTAAACATTATTTGATTTAATCTAACATTATCCCCTTTGGTTAAATAAATCAAAACATTTATTTAATTAAACCTTTCCTCTCGATTTTGATTTAAATCAAATTTAATTTTAAATTGTCACATCTCCTAAATTCTTCATTAAATTAATCAAACTTTGATTAATTTAATCTTAATCCATGTCACATCCTCTAGAGAATGCAACTTGCACAATAAATCAATTACTTTGATTTATTAAATTGCCTATTTTCTCTCAACATGGAATAAAGGAGGAATATTCCTTCAAATTTGAAATCAAAATCCAAGTGGATTTGTCCTTCCAACAAAGCATTCACTCCTCTTACATGTCCTTGTGCATTGAGCCAAGTGGCATTTATTTCATTCTTTTTTCCCTCTCACATGTCATTTCCTCAATTTCAAATTCCACCTAATGGCATTTATCATGCACATTGACTAAAATGTGCACAACCTTCAACCATTCACATCTTGACAAGTGGCACTTGGCCATTGGATGTTGAATGATCCCACATTGCTCAATTTCACTCTCTCTTCCAATTTGAAAATATATAAATGAGAGACTCTTCCTCTCATTCTATCATCCACAATTTGAGCAAAATTACTCTCTTCACATTGAGAGCTAATTTTGCCTACTTCATAGCAATTGTTCATTATTTTCATGATTTCATAGCAAGGTTATGCCAAAATCTCATCAAAAAGATTCAATCATCCACAAATTACCACAAAGCTTACAAAGGAGTTGGGAAAGGGCCAATTTTGACACACCAATTGGCACCAATTCCCCCATGGGATCAAGAGTTTGCTTGCTTAACTAGGATTGCTTTAGCTTTTCATGTTTTGTTCTTGTTTTTCCTATTTTGAGCATTGTAAATGGATTTCATGGGGAATCCTTATTTTATCTTGCATATGAACCTTAACTATGTGTTTGTTTGTTATGTTTGTGTAGAAATAGGATTGGGGTTCACACAAAGTAATTAGTTATAATGAAGGGACGCGAGGGTTGGTACCTCAACCACCACCAACGTACTATATGTACTTGATTCATGTAGTCGAGAAACATTACGGCTCTACTATGCTATGTTATGTTCTGTTTGGAGACATTATGATGCAAGTGCTGCATATTGAATAAAGCAATACATCTATGTTCTATGCAATTTACATGTGATTATTATATGTTGTCAATGTTATTTTATATTTTTGTTTACTCTGCACGTCATTATACCCGTAGTGAGTAAACATTTGGCATCATTGCCTAAGCAGACTATGGAATCACTCATCATTATGATGGCAGCGTAATGGGTCAACCAATGGAGGAGCTCGTACAAACTAATGAAGAAAGAGAGGATGAATTGACACAAGATTTTGTAAATATGTGGAACATGCACTAAGAGACCACGTACAGAGGGAAGCCCTTAGGCGAGAGATCCCTGAGGCGGTTAGCTGGGATAGACTAGAAGTGAACGATGAGGTTGATCACCTTCTCAATCGTGTACCAAGACTATTGGCCTGCCACTTCATCATCCTCCAAGACCTTCAGGTGGAGGAGGATCAAGAATGTTGAAGGAAACAAATATTGCAACGTTACGAAGAACGAGCCAAACGGGAAGAGGAGGAACGAGACACTAGCTGGAGATGTACTCCTGGAAACTAGTAATGATTGTGTGAACAACCTGTAATGCCCATACAACCAAATAAAGAAAAGAACTGAATACCAATCGAGCACGAAGTTGAGGAGGAAAGGGTTCGATGATCACTGAGATTACAGGAGCAAGAAAATTGACGATGAAGACTAAGGCAAGTTGATAAAGAATTGAATGAAGATTCAATTGAAATAAACCAAAGTATAAAAAGAGAAAATGATAAGCTTGAGGAAATAGATCGATCCATTGGTAGAGCACATCAAAATTTTGTTGAAGGGAGGGACAAAGGACCCTTCAGCACTCCGTACGTAGAAAGGTACAAAATCACTGAAAATGAAAATGAATTAAGTAGAGAACTTGATAACAACATCCAACGCATTCAAGAGTTGTCCATATCAGATGACAACGAAGGGTTGAGGACTAGAAGATCTGAGCCCAAGACCCCAGGGTAGAGGGAGTACCAGAGTGTAACCCAAGAGACTCAAGGTGTTGAAAATTCTGACGGAAGATGTGGGAGTGAATCGTACGTGGCCGAGAGTGCAAGTGACGCATTAGAATGTAGCGGGGAAACCAGTCTAGTCGGGTCCAATACACAAGGAGGACAATGGGGAAAGATGGTGACTCCAGCCGAGCGACAGAAGCTGCCAAAATTTACAAGGAATGGGTCAAAAGATCTAGTACGACATTGTAAAACATGTGAGACAATCTGAATAGCCAACGAACAAGATGATCTGGATCACTGGCTGAAAGCATTTCCAACAACACTGCAAAAGAGTGCCATTGATTGGTACTCAAAATTGGACCAAGCACACAAAGAAACATGGAGATTATTGAAGCACAAATTTCGAATGAGTTCAGACTCCTGAGGGATGATAACAAGATTGTAGCGGAGATCTACAATAGCAAGCAAGGGAAGCACAAGAGTGTGCGTACCTATAACCAAAAACTAAAGGATTTGTTGGGAAAATTGGAGACATAATCAACAGATGGTCTAAAGAAGCGATGGTTCATCGAAGGCTTGATTTCATCACTGAGGAAGAAGATGAAAGTCATGCCTCTGTTGTCGTACGCTGAAGCGTACAATCAAGCAATGTATATAGAAAGTAAAAAAAAACATCCTCTTGAGGGAAAAAGAAGACGAACGATGAGGAGAGTACAAACGATAGCGATGGTGAATCCAAGACCGTACAGGCACTCATGAAAGATATGATGCAAATGATGAAATAATTGAAGGTTGAAAAAGAGAGTACAAAGGAAGCACGAGAATTGTGGTGTACAGAGTGTAATGGGGAAGGTCAGACAAAAGTGAACTGTCTAAAGAAGATGTTCTATGATATCTGCCAAGTTATGGGACATTCCATCAAGGAATGCCTGTACAATTTGAGAGCAAGGGGTACACAAGTACTCTTCACTCAAGGAGAACCATAAACATTGTTGAACACACCATCGAAGCCATAATACAGTAGAAATGCATCCCCTAGAGGTTACGAAAGCAACAAAAGTCTGAGAAACAAGATACAGTATGATGGTAAAGGAAGGCCCATGATACAATGTTGAAAGTGCAACAAATGGGGCCACTTCACCAGGGACTGCCAGAATGGTCAAGGTTTGGGAGGAAGATCATGTAAGTGGTGTGGACCAGGTGACCATGAAGACACTAAATTCCCTAAGCAGAAGGGTATCCATATGTTGGAAGTAAAAGAACAAGAGGTATTGGCGATCACCAGAGCACAAGCGAAAAAGGCCACGTACCTAGATCTATGTACGAAGAAACAAAGGATGAAGGAAGCAAAATCCGAAGTGGAACTGGTGATGGCGAAGGAAAATAAAGTACCTTTGGAGAAGCCAAGAACCTCTTGACCGTCGGAGGTGGAAACCAACATCGTACGACAGGTACTACAGACCACCGTACCGATCAAAGTAACTAACCTTCTCTAGACTTTGTCGTAGTTGGGACTGGCAATGACAAATATCCTCAGGGATGGCAAGCAACCACGATTCAGAGGACCGAAGGCAAGAATTGGTACTAGAACCGCCACCGTATGATGAACAAACAATTGATCCCGTACTATTGACAACAAACATTGGGAAGATGCCAGCGGTTGTTCAGATGGATATCAGAGGGAGCATTTTGACAAATGCTATCATCGATGGAGGATCAGGAGTCAACGTACTACCCAAAGACACATGGAAGAGTCTCAGGAAGCCAACACTCTGGCCACCGACATTCCAATTCGTTGGTGTCGATCAACATGGCATCAAACCATTGGGAACGTTGATGACGCAAAAGGTGGTGATAAAAAAAAATCCATTCTTGTTGAACTTCGTAGTCATTCCATTGTAGAGGAAGGCATACAATGCATTGCTTGGACGAGGGTGGTTAGTGGCACTTAAGGCGAATTATAATTGGAAAATAAATACATTGTCCATAGAGAATGACGGGAGGAAGTACGTGGTCGACTTGAAGAATCAGGCCATCAGTGAAGAACTGACATCTTCTTAATCATAATCTGACATGGGAGAGTCAAACATGGATGAAGGTAGGAAAGCAATGGAGTTGAACAACGAGGGCATACTTGAAATTGAGAGTTGCTCGAAAGATGAGACAAGTTCATTGAATGGCCTATTTCATTGGCAAATGGAGGATTATGTGGTGTTCCAATGAGAGTGTAACATGCTACAAATTGGAGAAATCCAGGAAGGAGAAGAGAAGGGCACGTCTAGCCAAACACTTCCAGTCGAGTATGGAGAGTAAAAAGAAAGAGTATCAAAACCAAACGATACACTAGCCCACAAATCCGAGCAGGTACGAGATGGAAAAATTGTGTTGGAGCCAATAAATAAATAAAATTAAGTAGAAGAATATAAAAAAATAAAATGAAGAGAGACAAAAAGAAGACAGGGGAGAGTGAAAAGAGATAGAGGAGAGAGAAAATAAAGACAGTGAGAAAGAAGATGGAGAGAGAAAAGAGATGAAGGAGAGAGAAAACAAAGACAAAGAAGGAAAAAGTGACGGAGGAGAGAGAAAAAAGATAGAGGAGAGAGAAAGAGAAAAACGATGAAAAAAAAGAAAGAAAAAAGTAAAGGAGATGGAGAAAAAATTGAAAAAGGAGAAAAGAGGAAAAAAATGGAAAATCAGAAAAACTAAAATATGGAGGAAAAATAAGAAAAAATGTATTAAAAAATAAAAAGCAGAATTTGATGTTTATAGTGGGAAAAATAAAAATATTAAAACCCATGCAGGAAAGAAGTCCGTATGACCACCTAAGGATGAATCAAACAAAAGAAATAAAGTTTGGCGAAGAGACTTTAAACCGTACATCGTACGTCTAAGAGGAGGAAATGATAATCGACAATATCAACTGAGCAGAGGAAATTTAGTATGCCAAGAAAACTCAAATCGCCCAAAGTAAATCCATATAGAGGAGTGATCATGGAAGACTCGTACGACTCAATACAACTTAGTAGTTAAGAGGTGATTTGGTCGTACAAGTAAATGAAGGTTTGAGCGTACGAGTGAAGGAAGATGGTGGTGTACAAAAATTTAAAGCGAAGAAAGTTGTACGACTTAACAGGAGTAGCGAAGCTATACAAGTTGAAGACAAAAATATCATACTAGTTTTTAAAGCCAAGAAGGTCGTACAAACTATTAAACTAAAGGCCATATGAGTGAAGAAGCCAATTGTCGTACAAGTGAAGGATCCAAATACCGTACGATAAAATAAGCCAATTGCAATACGATTTAAAAAATGAAGCAAAAAGGTTGTACGAGATCATGAAATTAGAAAAATTGTACAAGTGGTTACTTGGTAGTCCGTACAAAACATCAAACTGAAGGTCATGCGGAGCACTCAGGGGAAGGTTGTACATAACATTGGATCCAATAAAAAAGCCTTGGCGTGAGCGTTCTTCTTGGAGGAGCAAAAATTAAATCACCTGAAGCCGAGCAAGGTATTGTATGACCAGGGAGAAGTGAGCATGACGTACAAGTAAGATTCACATCAAGTACGAGCAAAAGAAATAACAATGGAGGAACTAGGAAAAGGGTCATACTACAAAGAAGGGAAAGAATGGCAATAGGAGTGAGATCAAACATGTCGAAATCTCTAATTTTGGGCTTTGTCAGCACTATTCGAAACTTGTGGAAAATTCATGAGAATGATGTACAAAATGAATTTTTGTATGGGTTTTGAAGTGGTAAATTGGTCCTAGCGGTGGGGGCATTGTCCCTCGACCCCGACTTGTACTGCAAAGTATGCCAGGGGTGTTGCCCTCGGACCCCGCGAGGGGTGCTGCCCCTCAACCCCGCAAGGGGCACTGCCCCTTGACCTCGTTGGGGGCGTTGACCCTAGACCCCCATCAGATCTATTGGAATTGGCAAATTGCAGTGCAACCAACCATCATAGTACAGTCATAGGAGTAGCTGGCAGAGAGAGATGTAGTATTGGGTGAGAGCAGTTGGAAGAGAAGGATCAACTATTGGTAGAGAAAGATACACAGAAGGCTGATGTGTAGCAACTTTCAATCAAGAGGGGGAGTCAGCCACAGGGAAAAGGCAAGGAATTGGCTAGCACCAAGCAAGAACTCAAGTTGGTATTTTTGGTTTTCAATCATCTGGAAGATGACTACTTTGTGGAGGGGATGATGTAGTCATCCGAGAGTGTACTTGGTTGGCCATGATTCGATGTAGTTGACTGAGAGTGTACTTGGTCAGACGTGAGTCGATGTAGTCGGTTGTGTACTTGGTTGGCTGTGAGTCATAAGTAAATAAGACTTTAGTTAATATTAATAATCCATGTACTTATGTTATGTACGTGTCATGTTAGTTAGTTGTCTTGGGAATTAAGTTCCTGACGAAGTAATTAGTTATAATGAAGGGACATGATGGTTGGTACCTCAACCACCGCCACCGTACTATATGTACTTGAGTCATGTAGTCGGGAAACATTATGGTTCTACTATGCTATGTTATGTTCCGTCTGGAGACATTATGATGTAAGTGCTTAATATTGAATAAAGTAATACATCTATGTTTTGTGCAATTGCCATGTGATTATTATATGTTGTTAATGTTATTTTATATTTTCGTTTACTCTGTACGTCATTATACTTGTAGTGAGTAAATAGTGAGAAGATCCCATAGGTTGGAGAAACACAAGAAAGAGACCCTTGTTGATGACATCTCCAGTGACTTGGTTCATATTGGTGGCAGTATTGAAGGCACTAAAGCTATTGAGAATTGGAAAGATAAAGGACCCATTGAAGACCCTAGTCACTTCTCGGATTTGAACTAGATGCTTTGGGATGACTCTACCAAGTCCTCGATTCTAGGGCTGGTGCTGATGCAGAGATCCAGAGCAAGGAAGACAAGGTGGATGAGTTCAGAGTGTTGCAAAAGCAGGTTGCTAAGCTGAATCATAAAGTATATTGATTGGCCTGGTTCACTATCAAGATGATTCACATGTTGACTCTCACTCTCTCAGATGTGGTCAAGGAGGAAATGGACAAGAAAATCATAGATGAAGGTCCCAATTGGATTGGGGAAGATGTTGTAAACCTCCTTGTCAAGAAACGAGAGGGTGTAGACAATTAGTGGTTGGGTTTGTGATGTGCTGTTTCTTTGCTATTTTTTGGCTGTGTTTGTGTCTCTCGTATGTTGTTACTGTAATGTTTTTTGATGTTTAGTAGTCTTGCTCCTTTTTGGACCTTTGGGCTTGTCGTGTAAAGGGTACAACACCCTATAAATGTTTCTTATATTATCAAAAACATTGCTTGAGTTGTTCAAAATTGCTAATGGTGGTGCCTATTGCATAAATCTCTTCAAGCTCTACAATTTAAGAAAAAACATCCAATTGGCCTCTTGGATCAAAAGTCATGGCCTCCAAAAGTTTTTATAAGAAATGTAAGAACATATTGGACATATAAAAGAGTTGTAAGGGGGAGTTACACTTGTCAACCAACTTATGATGCATGTTTTGACACAACATAATGCATATTTGGTTGAAGATAATGAAACCAAAGTGGTATGCCCAATTTGGTGAGTGGATTATAATAAGGTTATGATGGCTAAAAGAAATATAGTATTTTTAGTCCATGGATCATTTTAGGATTTGGGATTTGGACCACTTTTTGGGTGGTTTTAGCTCATGGATTTCTAATTACCATTCAATGGTTCCATGTATTGTATTTTTTTATATATTAGGTGCTTGAGATGGAGGTTAATTAAGAGTTTGTAGATATTGTTAAGTTATCAAAATTCCTCCATATTTTTGGTTTGTGATACTCTTATGAAGGTTTTCTTTGCAAGTTTATTGTGACTATGATGTTTACTATGTAATACATTGTGTTGCTTTAGAGTGTGGAGTTTTTATCCCAAAGGGGTTTTCCCCATGTACACCTTACTTTCAAATTCAAGGATATTGTTGCTACCTATTAACATGCAAACTCAAAATTTCTAATTACATGTTTAGAGTTGTGTATTTAAGGAAATCATCTTAGAGCACTTTGATGATGGATTAATGGTAATTTTCACTCACAAACTTGATCACATACATTAGTCTTAGTTGTCATCAGTCACAAGACAAACTTAATTGGCATCATACACGACAATTCAATGTTCAACATCAATCATTTCTCATTTTTTGACCCTCCTTGTCAAAATATTACCAAAAGGCCAATTACTAATCATAGTTAACATATTACTTAGCTTATATTAGACATTCATTAGCCCCCTCTCACCTTTCTTTCAAGATTGTAAAATCAACCTAAGGGCTTATGACTGTCAACAAGAAAGTTTCATACTTGACTTTGTACACAAAGGCTCCCAATGATGTTTCTGGGACCACACTATTTTTTAGACATAAATATACACCTATGTGAATTTTTTTTTGTATATATTGAAGGGCATATTCTACACCAAATGAAATTATGTCACTAGGGAATAATTGAGCCATTTTGATTAGATCGTAGGTGCAATCTAATCCTTGGCCCTAAGATTTGTAGATTTAGTCATTCTAAGTCACTAGTCCCATAATCATTATTAGTTTCTAGTTTTCAAAATTTTGTAGCCACATCTCAATAATCAAAATCAACCCCAAAATACTACCCTAATTTTCATCCCAATTATTATAATTACTTTCTATCTTAATGTCTTAAATATAACTCATATTAATTTAAGGTCTTATTGTATCAATTAATTTATCATTAATTTTAAATATCTATTTAATGTATAGGGTGTGTTTTCTTTTCAAATTATGTTGAGAGACATAACTATAGTGACAACAAAAAGGTGGAGTGTAAAGACATGAACACATTAACAAAAACTATTAATAAATTGACATATTTTTTTCAAAAAATCAAAACTTTTAAAATAAAACAACTCTTAAATAAATAACTATAAAATAAGTCTTAAGTAAATAAGATAACTTTTTAATTAGCCGATAGGCTATATATTGTATGCATGTTTAGTCGAAACCTGTCTCACGCTCCCATCAAACCGTTTATGTAGGTTGTTTGTCTGTTTCATGCTGCAAGTTGTTTTCAACTAATTAAACATTTCAGGTCTCACGTCTGAAAAAATGAATCACATTTAATATTGAGATCTCAAATAAAATTAGATTTCCATCACACATGTGAAATTTGCTTTGCATTTATTGTGAATAGATTGAAGTAGTGGCTGGAGGGAGATTGGTTTTGGTTCGTCTCATTTATATATTTTTTGCTATGGTAGGTAGGGCTTTGTAAATGGTAGGAGAAGATAAGTTTGTTTTCATTGCAGATGATGGCTGGTGTGGCTTTTGCTGTTGAGGCTGAGGCATCATCACCCACTCCTTTGACTACATGCATTGGTTTTGTGATGAGGGCGCCCTTGTAATAGCCAGTGTCATTAGATCTCTCATTGTGTTTTTGGCCTACTTCTTGCATTGAACGTTGGATCTATTGTGGTGTGTGATATTGAATGGGTTTTTGTTCTTGGCTATCTTGTCCAAATGGCTAAGGTCAACATGTTTGTGTTTTGGATTACAGGATGGGTTTTCCAACTGAAGGGATTGTTGTTTTCATTGATTAGCCTATTAGAAAATAAGAGGACCTCCTTTCATGTATATTTTTCTATCATCATAACCCTTGCACCCCCTTGATGCAAGTGCTAGTAGTAAATACAATAAGTTTTTTTAAACAATTCAAAATAATTCTAAAGTAAAATAAAATTAGTAACTTAATAATAAATGATGATTTTTTTGAAATAAAATTAAAATTTACATAAAAAAGTAAAATGACTTTTCAAATAAAAATAAAACAAATAATAAAATAGAATAAAACACTTTTAAAATAAAATAAAACAGCTCTCAAATTAATTAAAGTAAAATACTTCTTAAATAATTTTACATAAAATAAAATATTTTTTAAGTAAATCAAAATAACTCTTCAAATAAAAATAAAATAATTCTTAAATAATTTTATAACAAAATTAAAACATCTCTCTTAAAAAAATGTGAAATATTGTTCCATTCAATAGATTTATCTTAAAACATCAAACCTCAAGAAATGTTTCTCTAAATTTATAATAAAAAATAAAGTTAAATATTAATAATATAAAATTTCCAAAAATTAAATATTAATAAGGAGGGAGACTAAAAGAACTTTTTATCCGAGCGCTTAAAAATTACCTAAATGGAAGTGGCGAGTCTGCCCAACAAGAAATACAAATTGAAAGGGACAGTCACACTTAAAAAGTTGATTTGAGTCAGTAGTCGAAGACTTTCAATTCAGGATAATATCCATTAATGAAAATGACATTTAATTTTCATCATTCTTCCATATTTACATTGAACGAGGGACATTTGAGTTTGAATTGATGTTAAGCTAAGTCCATTAGTTCTGCACGATAATGGGATGACAAAAGGACAGTACCATATTTGATCAAACTTAGCTTTAGAGGAAGGAAGATTTTTAAAGCAACATGATGGTAATTGCCCATGGCCTTACTGATCGTATTAATGACCTTCAGCAGAGATACAGGTGGTTATCTGCAAACCTGACAGTTAAAAAAAGAGAAGTCTAATCTATGTTTAGTGCATGGAGCTGCTTTCACACAGAACTAAGGAAGAGATCAAGGCCAAGATTTGTTTTCTTTTCTTCTTCCTTGGCTGTTGCTAACACCAATAAACTGGTCTGGTTATTGAGGTAAGCAAATCAAGTTCTGTTTGTTTGATCTACTTCAACTAAAATTCTTTCTGTTTGCATCCATATTTAAATCTCAATGCATATAATACGTTTATAGACTTATCTCAGCATTGCGAGACACATGCATTTCATGTCAGTAACGAGAAAACTATCGTCCAGAAACCCATATTCATTTCATCTCAGCATTGAGAAACCTACCATACAAACACCCACATGCAGTTTTCTTCTTTGCATGAGCAGCGCTTCTAATTTCCTTGTAAGAAATCTTTGATCAGGAACACTAGATGCTAGCTCAATTCTTATCTACATTATCTTAGCTTTGACAGGTGAGAAAGTATTCTGCATTTGGTGTTATTGCAGTCTTCCAAGTTCCAGGTCACTTTACCTATGTTTTTCTCTTACATTGTGGACTATGTCTCACATTCTATTTCCGAGTTCAATTCTCCCAGGTCCTTTCTTTGAAGCAGGTCCTCGGATTGCTTGCAGCTCATTTAGTTGAATTTTCCAGTGAGGATCCTCTAACAAAGAAAAGTCCTTGGTTACCCACTTGCGTAAATTGAGTTTTGCTAGGTCCATCTTTAGTTAAACCTTTGTTGGGTTTTACTTCCAATGTATTTGGTTGGAGTTTAGTCATTTTAGTACCCTATTGACTATAGATCCATTGACCTGCTTTACTCATTATCTGTTTCAACTGAATGTACTTTGGAGTCCCAATGCTATAGGCTGGTCATTCTCTATTTTAACCGAATCTGCTTTATAGTCCCATTGATATACTTTAGTCATTCTTTATTACAACTGAATGTACTTTGGAGTCTTATGGACCTGCTAAGGGTATTTGTTGACATTATGTAATTTTGAAGTTTTTTTCTCTTTAGATGGGATTCATAGCTCTGTTAAGAGCATTAAAGATTATTTGTCTCTTCCTACTAGGAATGCGATTCTCTCAAGCTCTCATTAAGGGTATCGAATGGTATCTATCACATTTGAATTTTCTCGCCGATAATCCAATGAGTTGCCCACTAACCCAAAATGAGTATATTTGTATTTTGTCAGGCACCACCCACTGACCAGATCAGTCGTTGTTTACTCTCTAATCTAATTTATAATTCTGTGTCTAATTAAACTTTGCTCTGTATGATTTCAATGTGTTTGTTTCTCTAGACAGCATCCCATAGTGATATTAAGCGTATTAAAAGTATTTGTCACTGCCCATCGGAAGTTCAACTCTTTTGAATCCTCATTTTGAAGTTGGTTTTACGCTGTATAGCATGTTTATATTTTCTTAGTTGGCAACCACTAACTCAACATAAGTTCTTTGTTACCAAACTGAGTAATGATAACTCCATCTCTTGTGAAAGTTGTCTGTGCTTTGTTTGCAATATGTCGGTTGCTGTAGATGGGATCCTATAGTTTGTTAAGCACATCAGAGATCACTTATCACTTCCCATCAAGATTGCGATTCTCTGAAGCCTTCTATTGAAGTAGGGTTCAGGAAGTGTATGGTGCATTTGGATTTTCTCTGTAAGGAACCAAGAATCCTGGTTCAGCCCTTGGTTACACACCACTTTGTTTTCAACAACTCCAAAATGAGTTTGATGAGACTATCCCTAGTTATTATCTTTCACTGTTTGCTTCCAGTGTGCTTGTTACTGTTGAAAGGATCCCTTAGTTCTGTCAGCAAATTAAGGATCATCAGTGACAAATACTCCTTTTCCTTAAGGATTTCCAGAGTCTTCAGCAAATTTGGATTTTCTCACTTTGAACCCACTAGGTTGAGTCCTTGGTAATTAGCACTTTTGGATTTTCTCAGTGAGAAATTAAAAACCATTAGCCCAGGTTATGTCTTAGTATTTAGCACATTTGTATTTTTTGAGTGAAAATCCACTTGCCCAGGTTTAAGTCCTTGGTCGTCCATCATGTTTATTCATCGACCCTGCTATCAGTTTTGATTATTCCGTCCATGGTTAACATTTCATCTGTTTGACTTTCAGTGGAATCATTTCTCCGGATAGAATACCATTGTTCTGTTAGCAGATGAAAGGTCTTGTGTCAATTGTTCCCCCTTTAGCTACCTCCAAGTTCCGGGTTCCTGGAGACGTTCATACTTATAGTTTTAACTGTCATAATGCTTTTGTGTTAGTGTGGGAACTCCTAATTTTTTCACCTGTTGTCTATGTTATTTTGTAAACCAATTTGGAAACAATTGTTTCATTCTATGTATGTACGTGGTCAGGGGATTTTTGATATGTAAATTGTGCCATTCTTGAATCATTTACCATGCTGGTTGTTCCAAAAGAACTGCGATAGCACAATTCATTGGAAAGATTTG
Source organism: Sequoiadendron giganteum (assembly GCA_007115665.2). Taxonomy (NCBI): domain Eukaryota; kingdom Viridiplantae; phylum Streptophyta; class Pinopsida; order Cupressales; family Cupressaceae; genus Sequoiadendron; species Sequoiadendron giganteum. Next base: position 141,000,687 of record CM021100.1, on the reverse strand, counting down.
TCAAGCATCAAATTTAGGTGTTTTGTATCATCCAATTTAGAAAAACTATTCTATATAATAAATCATCAAAGCTGAAGTACCAATTTGTTAAACCATAATCTATTGTCATTGAATAACAGATGGTGTTAACTGTTGAAGAATGAATTTTATGGAGATTCAAGGCAACTGTCTAGCATGCCCCTAAAGTATTGGTCTAACTATGATAATACTGGATGACTCTTTACATTTCCAACAGATTTTTAGCATGTATACTTTTACCCCAATAAGATGCTTCTAGGTGTTGTCACAGGTGAGCGAAGGTGTGTTTTATACAGCCTGTTTCATCTGTTTCTCCTTTATGGTTTTGCCGATGTAAACTTACCATGCCTTGTAAAGATCAAAAGAATATTTTTAATTTTTTCTTCAAATTGATTCTCTAACGAACTTACCATGTTCAGAAATGATGCCAAATGAGCAGATTGATTGTCTTTCGTCTCAAATAGCCATTTTTGACATCAAATTATCTGCGTAAAAAATTAAATATGGAGGCAAGCATCTTGCTTACCTTTCTACTACTTCAAGCATGCTCTAATTAAGAAGTTTGCTAAATGCATATCTGATATGCCAGTTCTTTGTCTGATAGCCATTGTACACTTACTACACCTTGCGTGTCACATGTCAAGAGACCTCTCATGCCCATGTAATTTACAGCCACAATTGCATTCACTGGTTCTCCCAAACTTCAACTAACACTACTATATGTAAACTATATCAAGACAATATATATTAATATATATGCAAAATATGTTAATCCTTATGCTTCCCAGCTGCAGCTTCTCAGTCAAACGCTGCACACAGCCACCTCCCAATTCGCAAAGGAAAAGCAACTCCTCAATGCATTACTCCACAATATCAACAAATGAATGTAGTCGCTCTAACACAAGAATACAGATTTGTTGACGATTTTGATATCCTATCATCAATATATTTTGGAGCTGATTAATATTACATTGTAGAGTGGCTTATTATATAAGCAAATGAATGAAACAATGAATCCTATTATTTAGGAACAAACTCCCAACAACCTACAAGGCACGTGAAACAAATTGCAACAATGTGCTAATGATAGCACAGTAATAGCATATATAAAACTAACATATATCCCATATTGCTAAGATATATTCTATAAAGCTAACATTAATCTATATTAATCTAATAAAGGGTTATTCCACTTTCTCATTGGAGTACAACTTGGCTCGGCTCAGTTTCTGATCTTAGAGTGCCACTTTCCTAGACTCTTGGATTCAATTTCTTGTCTCTCTTGTTATTCTTTGCAAAACTGCATCCTCTTTGAGTATGGGACTTCCAGTCATACCCAATTCTTCTGAAGAGGGTAGATACTTGTTCCTCTTCTTCATCCAACATAGAGGGCTTGTAAAGCTGCAAACATTCACAATTTATGGCTGAATGCATCTTCATGAAAGGTGGTAGATCAATTCCTAAAGCATTTTCATTCATGGCTTTCAAAATAGTGAAAGGTCCATATATAAGTTGCTTAATTTTATTGGCTTGCCTTTTTAATCTTTCTTTAGTTGATGAAAGTTGAACTTTATCTCCTACCTTGAGTGTGCTCCTTTTTATACTGATTATGTCTTCTTTGTACATGTTTTGAGTCATTTTCAAATTTTCATTTGCATTGAGTTGGATTTGCCTAATCCTCTCAACAAATTTTAATGTTTTAGCCACCTCAAAATCTTGTTTTACTTGTTTTTCTTGCTGTGCCAAAGCTACATTAAGTGGACTTGAGTGCTTAATGTAGGGAAGTGAATCATCCCAAGTTTTTTGGACTCTTTCCATTGTATCCCAATATGAGTTACTCCAAGGTCTTGTTGACCATCTTTGTTTGTCTATTCGTTTGTGGGTGAATGCAGTAATCTTTTTGAGCCTTGTATCCATAATGCACCACAAAGTAAACCGAAATTTACCAACAAATCTTGTATCTCTATTTGAAATAGTGGACTTAGGAAGCCCAAAGTGCACCCATACACTAGCAAAAAATATTTCAGCAACTTCTTTTCCTAGGTAAGTATTTTTTTCAAGCAGTTAGTATTCACATTTTATTGAATCTAACCATTACCACAAGCAAATAATTGTGTCTGTGCCTACTCATAGGTAATCCTAATACAAATTCCATAGAAATGCTTTCTCATGGTTTTGGGGGAAAGGTTGAGGCAGATATATCATTTGATTTATTTCTTTTCTTGTTTTAAATTTGTTAATGCAACACAATCTGCAACCTCTAACAAACTTTCCCACTTCTTGCTGTGTTTTTGGCCAAAACACATAGGTATGTACCTCCCTCGTCAGAAAAAATCTGTGCTTTTGGCACACATTATTTTCCTACCTTATAAAGCAAACCTTCTTTGAGATAGAAGTCTTTATCACTTGTTGCAATCCCTTGAGCTTGTACTTCTTTCAACTTCTTCCCAAAGTCTTCATCATTAACATATTTTTCAACGTAAGCCTTTGTAAAAGGCTCCAATCATGTTACCATAGCCATGGCTGAAATTGGTTTTAAAATAGGTGGCCTTAGGGCGCATCCACCCCACCACTACCTTAGCGCTTCCTTTTTTGATATTTGATCATTAAATGAATTTGTTGTAAGAAATCCATTCATCTGTAGTGTCTTGCTTGTTGTAATTTCTTTTGTGATTGTAGATATTGTAGAAGTTGATGATTAGTATGCACAATAGTTTCTTTGCCAAATAAATATTGCCTCCATTTTTAATAGTTTGAAACAGTGCATATAAGTATCTATCATAAACGAGACATCCTCCGATTGCTCAATTAGAAAGCTTTGAATGATAACAAACATGTTTATCATCTTAGAGCATAAAAGTGCCCATAGCATATTCACTTGCATCAGTCTCCACCTCAAAAGGTTGTTGCAAGTTACGAAGAGCAAGCACAAGAGCATGCCTAATGTTATATATATTAATGTTTTAAGAACTTCACCATGTTCTTTACCCAATGAAAACTCCTCTCCATTGCTACAACGTGGTGTAAAGACGAGGCTATGGAGGAAAATGCAGCAATAAATTTCCTCATATTATGCAATATGCAAGCTTTACAAAATCCTAGTTGTAGTAGCACTCTTTGGTGAAGGCCTAATCATTATAGCATGTACTTTTGAAGGATCTTAACTCAATTTCTCTCCTCAAACCACATGTATTAGACATTACCAAATGTATTTTTCCAAATTTATATATCTTCATGTTATATATACATTGCTGTAAATTAGGATACAAAGGACTCAAAAGTTACATAGCATGGACTTTTTGAGTCCTTTGTAACCATTTTTTTTAATTTTGTAGATGTAGTTTCCAAATCTTAGCATTTATATGTCCATTTATTTTGCAATGATAACAATGATTCTTTATATCTTTATCTTTCTGTACAACAATGGTAGCTTCTTTACCTTACAATGACCTTTTAAATGCTTGTTCGTTTGCTTCAAAGATTCTCCTTCATTTCTCTTTTCTCCTCCACATAATATGCTTGGACACACGCTTCATCCAAATCCTTTAGATTGGTGGTAATTACCCTTCTTTGGATATGGGTGAAGAGCCCTCCGAGAAACTTCTAAGCATGTCCTCATCGAAGTCTATTCCATTCATCATGTTTTGCTTGCTAAATTCTGTCAATAATACATCCATTTAATCTTTGATCAGTTTTGTGTTTAGTGGGATATAAATTCCTACGGATTATATCCTTAAGCTCTTCCAAACTACTTACAGTAGACTTTTTTTTTCACAATTGGCTATATTTTTTTTCCACCATACAACACACTAAAAGATACTTCAGTTTTTCTAATCCACAAATCCAATGATTCCACATTAATTTTCCTATCCAAATTTATAGTTTCTATCTTAGTTGTTACTTTAAATGGGGTTTGTTCTTTTCCTTTTTTATTTTCGAAGGGCTCTTTTAGGAAATCCTCTGCTTTCCTACCTCTTTCTACCCCTTTGCCAAATTTTATGGTAAGAACTTTCCCCAATTCACCTACGGTAGATTATTTTTATGCCATCTTCATTTACTTTCCAATGTAGTCATCTGTGCATTTAATTCCTTCATCTGTTTTTTTGTGTTCTTGTCACTGTCATACAAATAGATTTCCACAATTGACAAAGATCAAAACCACTCTGGTACCAAAATGATCCATAAACTCTTGGAATAGTAGAATGTAAGAACCACAAAATTACATGCTCCATCAAATGACAATATTAAAGAGGCATGAGTGCACTTGAAAAGTCAGAAATAAACATGTTGGAAAATAAATATATCAACACAAATAACTCAAGAATTTACCTTGGAAACACCATGAGGGTAAAAACCATCTTGGTAGCTGCAATTGCTCATTTAGCTTTGATGGGAATGATGAAATGAACAAGTAGAACAAGTGGGTACAACAATAATTGTTTCCCTACTACTATGTCAAGTCTCTACAAACTATGAAACTTAGTTAGAAAACTCAATTTAGCAGCCCAAAATTTTGACTTAGATTTAGGACTCAGAAAAAAAAACATAATTACATAAAATAATAGAAACTAATGGATTTAAAGAACACAAGTCTATTTAGATCATCATTCCATCATAATTCAAAAATTACATGTCATATGACCCTGAAACCAATAAAATATGCCTTTATTATTGGGCTTGGCAAGTAACCAATAGAGACTTGATGCACAGGTTGTGTCAACTTAGTGCGATGTCATTTTGGACTTGCGAGTTGCGTTGAGCTTTGGCAATTCCCCATGAGTTTTCAAATAGAGCTATGAACAACCGACCTCTCCAATTTTTCTCAATTACAGCACTCAAATCTTCTCTTATGCCAAAATACATAGTCTTCAACTAAATAGTTTCTGGTGATGCTTGAGCATTTCCTTAGGCCCAACAAGAATCCTCTAGAAGTTGGAAGAAGAAAGGATACTGTTTTGTTTCATTTTAGAGTCTTCCAACAGTTAAGGGTCAGATCTGCAGCACGTGTTTGATCATGCAGGTGCAGTTTTGTCCTCTATGCACGTTTGTCCCCATGGATGCATATTCAATGCAGCAGTGCAGAAGCATCCCTCTCTATAAATTCAGTTTTTGTCATTCTGTTTCTTTTTCTGTCATGTTTCCACATTCGACTTGCTGTTCAAGTTTTATCATCTTGATCTTTATCGATCGGAACCAATGGGTCAAGGATTGAATCAAAAGCAGCACCGGAGCAAAGCAAAGTTTGACATGGTAAGTTCTAACCAAGTTATCAAATTGATTCAAAAGACCAAGCAGTTTTCTTTTCTTTGTTGAAGGATAAGCAAGATGATGGAATTGGGGTTTCTTCAATGTCTAATACTAACATTTTGGAGACACCTAAAATCAACTACATCCAAATGACACACCTAACATCACCACAATTGACACACTTAACATTCTAGTTAGAATCACATTCTCATCATATCAACACTAACTAATTATTTAATTAATTAGGAATTAATTACATCATCATCAAATTAATTAAATAAATCCTACTAATTTAATTAAACTAACATCCTAAATCCATTCCTCCTAATTGATTAAATAATCTAATTATTTGATTAATTAGCCTAAATCCCTAAATCTTAGTCTAATCCCCATAATAGGATAATCATGTCACCTCGACAATTTAAAATTAAAATAAATACAAACAATCAAATCCAAAATTGAGTCAACGATCGATTCTAGCCATCTAAATCATCAAATCAATATTAGCCTTCCACTCCCAATTACCAGTCAATTCAAGAATAAAAAATAAATACAAGTCATTTTGTACTTAATCCTAGTCATCAAGTCAATTAGGTTAATCCTAGCTACCCATCTCCAACTATGTTCTATTCAATTTCAAGGTAACTTTTAACCTCCACTATCCATCTAATTAAGTCAATCCTAGCCCTCCATCCACCAACCACATGCGTTTAATTCTCTTCTCCCTCCCAAATTCAAATTCAAATATCTTCTCATGCAATTCTAGCCCTCCATTCCAACCTTATCTCAACCCTTCATTTTCTCTCATCAAATCTATAAATCCACTCCTTTGTAAGCCATTTTAGGAGAAGAAGAACATCCAAACAGATACATGCTATCACATTGAGTATTCAAAGAGCAACTCAACATCAACACATAACGAGCATGTTCACACACACACACCAGTTTTTGTAAGTTTCCAATTTGAATTATCATACTTTGTTTGCTCAATTGGAGGTAGTGGTAGGATTTCAAATTTGGATACAATTTCAGTTTGTTTCTTTGTTTCTTTGTTTTCTCACACTACACATAAATGTTAGTGTTTTAATGATCAGATAATACAACTGAAAGCACTCAGAAAATGCAACACATAAGACAATAAACACAGCAAGAAACCCTGGGAAAACCCTCCTCTTGAGGGAGAAAAACCCAGCAAATATGTCTCTTATATAATGAAGGAATAAGAGCAGAAATCTGCTTACAACTCAGGCCCAGCTCATGGCCGAATTTAATACAATGAATACTAGCACCTCTCCTAGATGCGAATATGTTTCTCCTTGAAATCAGCCTGCTGCAGCAAGATGAATAGCTGCTGCTCAAGTGCGAACTTCTGCTTGAATGCGAATTATGCTTGAATGAACTTGATGTGTAAATGAACAAACATGACCTTGTATTTATACAAAATGAGGTGACTCAACAAGGAGGTCGGCCTCCCTTAATAAATAATTAAATTACAAAATACAAAGTAAGAACGGCCCAAATCAAATGATATAAGATCATCAATTATTTACATAAGGTCAGCCTCCTTATAACTCAAAGTCTCAAGCATATATAAAATTGAATAGCCATAAGGCTACATTCAATTTTTCATTCTCTTCTTGTAAATCGTGCAAGGCTGGAAGTATAATCCAGACGCTGCAAAACATCAACAATATAAACAAAGGATCTGGATGGAGGAGTTATCTTTTTAGGAGGTTTTCGTTAACCTAAGGGGCTGCCCCTAAAGAGAGGTAGAGTATGAGATCACTTTCTTCTAGAATCACCTCTACCAAATATTGATTGTATAACAGTACTTAATGGAGAGAAATTAAATTAAAAGAAAAGCATCAAGAGGTGCAAGCACCTCACCATGTGGGACCCCATTGTCATGGTAAATAAAAATGATGGCTCTTGGAGGATGTGCATAGATTATTGAGCTCTCAACAAAATAACCATTAAGAACCACTACCCTCTCCCAAGGATAGATGACTTGTTGGATCAGCTGCAATATTCCAAGTATTTCACGAGGTTAGATCTAAAATCAGATTACCATCAAGTATGACTAAAGGGGGAGCATATATGGAAGAGTAGTTTCAAAACCAAGCAAGGTCTGTATGAATGGTTATTTCTTTCCTTTGGTTTATGTAGTGCACTTGTAACTTTTATGTGTTTGATGAATAATGTTTTGAGGGATTTCATAAATGCATATGCATAGTATAGTTAGATGATATTCTGATATTTAGTGCTACATGAGAGGAACACCTAATCAATTTAAAGCAAGTTTTGTGAGTTTTGAAGGATAAACAACTCTTGTTCTACATGAAGAAGTCTGAGTTTGCAAAAAGATTCTATGATATATTTGGGTAATTTAGTTGGAGAAGGTCAGTTGTGAGTGGATGTGACAAAGGTGGAGGCTACCATAAATTGGCCAACACCAAAGAGTGAGGAGTTTTGTAGGCACTGTTTAATATTTGCATAAGTTTATTCCGGCTTTCTCCTTTATAGCTGCTTCCTTACACAGTTGCAGGCATGGTGATGCAGGTCTAGGTTTGAGGATCCACTTAATAACTGTCAAACCAAGTAGCATTACAACAAACACACTAAACCGAAAAATAACATAGATTTGAAGCAACACAAAATCTGATATACATGAACAGAAATTCAGTTTACGAAACAAGGTGCAGCGCCAATTTATGATTGATCCGAGTGATCTCTTTTCTAAATTTAAGCGCTAGAAACTTTTGCATATCAAGGGATACTTTACAATGCATTCTGGGGATGCGTACTTATACACATACGGGTTCAAAACAGGACCTGTTACAATCTCCGAAGGGTCAGGACAACCCTTTTAATTAGGTGTGTTGTTAGAAATTCAGCTCATTGTTTCAAGACAGATCAATATAGGCATGAATTCTGTGGGACACACTAGGGAATGTTGGTGTCAATTGTGATTCAAGGGTTTAGTTGCACAACAGCCCCATGTCTTGGAGTGAAGTTATAAATCAAATGATTTGAATTTGAAAATCAGATTGGGTTCAAATAAGTGTTCCTTCCTCTTGAATAGAACCTTCAACACTCGTGGAAACTCAATGGCTAGTGAGTTTGAATGATAAGAGAAATAAATTAAGTTTGGAGAAGTCTCTTATAGTTGTTGAGTGCAAAACATAATCATGCTGCTATTGTACAACTCAGATAGTCAGCATAAGTAGAAAGACTTGATGGGAACCTGTTGTGACCTATTTCACACATCGCCCCATCGCAAATGGGGACCCCCAAGTTTTTGGTTTCGCCCTTTGCGTTGCCATTTTGGAGTTTAGAATTTGAGTTGGTTTTGAGAGTCACTCCAACCAAGTTGAGATTTGTAACCTATTTGTGTGCCTAAACGTCATGGAAGGGCTCGGAAGGTCTGGAAGACGAGGATTGCCTGTGCTTTCGGTCATTTCTGACACTTCCTATTTTTTAGGGATTCTGCTTTTTTGCTTTTTGCTTTTTTTGCTTTTTGGCATTTTTAGGCCATTCTGGAGTTCCTATTTTTTAGGGATGCTTTTTGCTTTTTTCTATTTTTAGAAAGTTTCTATTTTTGGAAAGTTTCTATTTTGGGAAAAGTTTCTATTTTAAGGTCCCACTAAACATGAAGTCAACACGCCTTCAGAAATCAACATGAAAATCAAGGTAAATGGTAAAAAAATTGACAAAAGTGGCCAAGTTTGGTGAAGTGCGCCCATGAGAAGGAATGGCAGACCAAGCATGAAGTTCATCCTTGCCTTTGGCAAGCCAAAGATAGGCACTGACAGGCCAAGAGTGAAGTTCGCCATGTCTTGGCAAGGTTAGCCTCCAAGTCCACCCATGGCTTGATGAAGTGTCAAGTCCGCCCTTGGAAGGGGAGAGGTTGAAGTCCGCCCATGGCTTGATGAAGTGTCAAGTTCGCCATGTCTTGGCAAGTCTCCAAGTCCGCCATAGCACAGGGAAGGGTCAAGTCCGCCCTTGGAAGGAGAGAGTGTGAAATCCGCCCATGGCTTGATGAAGTGTCAAGTTCGCCCTTGGAAGGAGAGAGGTTGAAGTCCGCCATGTCTTGGCAAGCCTCCAAGTCCGCCCTAGGGAAAGAGGTAAATGGAATGAACAAGTGCCAAGTCCGCCCTTGGCAAAGGAGACATAAAGTCCACCCAAGAGAGAAAGGTGAATGGAAAGAAGACTCCCCAAGTCCGCCCATGTCAAAGAGATGTCCAAGTCCACCCTTGGACAAGTCAAAGCTAAAGTATGCCCATGTCAAGGAGAAGCTAAAGTCCGCCCAAGAGAGAAAGGTGAATGGAAAGAAGACTCCCCAAGTCCGCCCATGACAAAGAGATGTCCAAGTCCACCCTTGGACAAGTCAAAGCTAAAGTACGCCCATGTCAAGGAGAAGCTAAAGTCCGCCCAACTTTGGGAGAGGAAATTTTTCTAAGGCATGGAAAAATAGAATATGCCTAGAAAGAGAAGAGATCAAGCTAGCATAAAATTCACTCCTCAGCATGACGAAATGAAATCTTAAGGCACGGAAGGAAGAATGTCTGGCAAGGCAAACATGAAGTCCACCCAACTCAGCATGAAATAAATTCCTAAGGCATGAATAAAATTACAAAATGGTAGAGAAATCTCTAAGTTCGCCCAACCCAAAATGAGAGAGAAAATGATTTTTTTGACTAAGTATGGACGTCTGGAGAAGCCAGAAGTCCGCCCAAGAAGTTGAAAATTGACAGAGAAGTCATTAAGCACGTTTTGGCTAAGCAGATGATTGGAAAATTAAATATTTATCCACGGACAAACAAATTTGGCCAAGTATCAATTTTAAACGGGTTGGAATTTTAATATTTAATATTTTTAATTATTTCCCGACACTTAGGGAATTTTAATTAAAATATTCAAGGTTTGGAGAAAGTGAGAAATTACTTGGAGTAATTAATTTGCCTTAGGAATAATTAAATTTTGTTGCGATTCGAGGATTAAACGGGTTGGAAAATTAATTTTAATGATTAATTTAATATTTTTCAACAATTTTTCAACACTTAGGCAAATTTTAAAAGAGATCTGAAGATTTCAGACAAAGGTGGTGCCATGATAAAACTGGAAACTTGCCTCAATGATTTCGAAAATATTTAGAAACTTGCTAATGGAGGAAGAGAAAACGTTTCTAAAATTGAGAGGAACTCGAGAAAAAGAAGGCAGTTACTAAGGAAAATTGCATCAGCAACTCATTTTTCACAAATTCGATTGAGAAGAAGTTATCTCTCTCAAATCTGCAAGGGATGATTTTTGAAGGAAGAAATAGTGAGAGTAACGTTGATCTTCCTCAGTGAAGGAGATAATTTTAAGCTGGGATGTGATTTTTAGGAAGAAATAAATTACTTCTTTGCTGAAAGTCGCACTTCTCAGCAGATTGGCACACTTCTTTTGTCAAAATTTCAAAAGTTGGAAGTGATTCACCGCAAGAGGACATTCTCGGAGGTTTGGAAATCAATTGGCAACACTTTTCAACTCTTTTCTAATCTTCTACATTCATTGTGGCACGAGATTTATCCAGTACTTAGCGAATTTCTTCACTTTCAGCTTGCTTTTTCACAAAAAAATATATTTTAAAGGCTGAAAGTATGATTTTATCAAAGTAACATCCCAGAATAATCAGATTTTTAAAAGGTCTCGTATTAATGTTATTTATTTTGTACTTGCAAGTTGATGACCACCCGAGGAGAGCCGTCAAGACAAGCACAAATGAAGTTCGCTAGTAAGGGGTTGCAGTTGGAATCCAAAATTAATTCAAAATGGAAGAATCTTACGGACACCAACCTCGGACACATCGACCTCAAGGAATTCAAAAGAAGGATGTACGGGCACGATGGATTCTTGCCGACACCTATTGCCAGAAGGATGATGAGAAATGGAATTGTTCAAGTTGTCGGATTCCCAGCTGCAGTTGAATGTGCTGAGTTGATATTAGAGTGCGCCCTTCACTATAATGCACAAGACAGGCAAATTGTTGCGCCTAACGGAAGGATACTAGCTCACCTTGGAGAGTTAGCCATACAGGAGGCCTTCGGCATCCCCACATATCACAAGACTGCTTACAAAACTAAGGAGGATGCGAAGAAGTTATATGATGAAAAGCTTGACCTTTGTGCCGCCAACATTAATAAGTCATGGCTGGAGAAACTAAGAGCGTCAGCCAAGAAGATGCCTAAGAAGCTGTTGCACACAAACTTCAAAGAGGATTACGGAGATATCATTGTCCTGTTGAACAGAATAGTTGGCAACCCTCAAGGCGCGCCTTTCGAGACCTGGATGTACTATTTTATTGAGGACATCACAGAGGGGGTCAAAATGTTCAACTGGTCTCGCATGATAAGCAATAATCTCCACGAGCAGTTGGTCAACCTTGAGAAGACCAAGACGTTCTATGTGAGCTCCTACGTCATCTACATGTTGGCTGGGACATACAGGTATGCAGGCTTGATCTGCAAGGGCGTAGTTGGCAATGGGAAGAATGAACTAAAGTCCTATAATTGCTATCCGCAACTTCAGCTTAGTGAGAAAGCCCACTTCAGACGAGCACATGACGCATTCCTCATGTACGTAACCAGAATACTTCAAGGAGGAACGCACCAACGGCTAACTCACGAAGCTAAGAGTCTGATTGGCAAATACGGGTCTTGGTTCATCCAATATCCGAGATACACATATATCAGAATCTAGGGATTCACTGGGAGTCCAGACTGATTGCCAATCTTAACTACTAACATGATGGTCCTGCTTGAGGTGCTGTGACAGTTGGAGGAATATCAGAGCTTCCAAAGGACAAAATAGAAGGCGGCAATCACCTTTCCCTTCTTCATAGGGAACATGCTGAAACGTGTCCGTCGGTGCAGGCAATTGAGAGTGCCAGGCTGGAAATACAGTGGTACCCATTCGCCACTTATCTGTCTAGGGATAACTTTGACCCACATCATCATATTAAGACTATGGATGGGAGAAAGTACAGACATAGGGTGGAATTGGAGGACTTCTGGGCAGACGCTGCAGACGAGTATGAGGTTAGACGGAGACTGTGGTCCAAACTGCGAGTTAGCTTGATCAGGGCAACTGAACTTTGCCGAGTGCCTGATCAACTCGAGGATGATGGAAAAGAAGTACAATCGTGCTTTGATGAAAGCTTGCCCTTGCCTACTGTAAGGTGGTCAGAACCTAAACATGCTGACTTGAACACTTTGATGAGACTAGTCACCAAGTATACTCAATGGTGGGTCGATCAACAGATCCGGTAGCTGAGGCGGATGAAGGTGACGCTTACCTATGATAGGTTAAGCGAAATGGAATCTTACTCTTCCAATGCGGAAGCATCCCAGGGCATGGAGTTGATAGAGGCCACTACTTCAAGGAAGAGGAAGGAAATAGTTGTGGACAGGGACCCTGTTCAGAAACAGGCAAGGCTAGAGCCTTCACGTTCTGCCACGTCTAGAAATATCAACGAGATATTGGCCACCCTTGATGATTCGTTGGCCAATATTAGGAACCCTTCCCCGATTCTCGAAGATAATATAGAACCTCAGTTGAACGATGATGAGCCGCCATCCCCCACAGGTATGGAAATACTGGGATCAAATGATGAGATAGGCGCCCAAAATGATGACTTTTAGGAAGGAATGATTTCAGCCCTTTGAGGAATTTTGGACGCTCCAGGCGGAGAAAGTGTACCGGAAGAGGATGGCATAGAACAACTCACAATCCCAGACTGGTTGAAAGAAAGAATGAAAATACAGGTGCCAATTGAAGAACAGGAAGAGGATGATGTTGCGGACTTCTTGGCCAGACTTGAAAACAAGTTTTAGTCAAGAAGCCGACTAAGAAGTTCTCAACCATACAGAGGGATGAAGCTGACAACCGAACCATACAGATTGCAGTGCCGACAGTGGACAAGCCACGGGAAGATATAACCCCATATGAGTATGTTGTCACTACCATCGACTTGGGTCCAACCACAAAGGGCCAAGAAGTTGAAGATTTGGACAATTTAGTGTCTATCATCAAGTCGAGGTTAGCAAAGGAGGTGGGGAAGAGGAAGGACTGCCAGCAGGAGATTGAGCACCTGAAGGAGTACATACAGCATCTAATCAAGCCTCTTGATCAAGATAACATGGTGGCTCCCCTTCTCTCGAACCCTTCGTAGGAGGCAGCAAAGGGCATAGAAGAAGACAGGGTCACAACAAGAGAGGCCAAAGAATGGATAGTGGTCAAAGGCGCAGAAGCAGATATATTCTTGGAAAGGTTGACCCTGGTCTACGGTCAAGCCACTTCATTGCTTTCCAGATTGGCCACTTTGGCGGAAATGTGGGATGGTCTTCCGGATATGCAGGAAAGGATAATTCTGTGCCTTAGGATTCTGAAACGGGTCCCGAAGCAGGAACTGATTGACAGAGGCATCATTGTGGTAGGCGCAGCCTACGATTTCCATACTTGGTACTGGACTAACGGCATGGGGAGAGGTGTTGGAAAGAGTGAAGGTTGATGGACTCAGAATGGAGGAGTAGGTTAGAGAGATCCAGAGCAAAATCTTCAACATGGTTGCAGACTTACTAGACAAGGAGGTCATACGAGAAAATGATTTGCAACTAGAAGGTTTGAAGAAGAAGGTGTGAGAAGACTTCTTTTCCATCGCAGGGCCTATCTTGAGGCAGAACTGGGTCAGAATGGCAAATTTCTTAGCCATCCGGGAGTCCTTTGTGAGGGTCGAGCCAGAATGGGAGGACATCTTTGTCAGGTCCGTCGAAAGCATGGATGGATTGGAGTTTAGGATCAAAATACTCCCACAGATTACTATGGAAGAAGTTGCCTCTATCGTGTCCAGATTCATCGAACACACGACAACTTGGGAGGATAGGGATGGACTTCCTTGAAAATAGCTTCGGGTGCCAACTCACTCTTGTCAACTCTTAGTTCACTGATGTTATTTTGGGAAACCATAATTAGGGTTTATTTGTTTTAATCTTGGCTGTTGGCTCATTTTAAATTTGGGCCACTCTTTTATTTCTGAGAACTCTATATAAACTTGCATACTCTCATTTTCAATTGGTGAAGTGAGTAGTATGAGATTGTTGCGATATATCATTTTCGTTAATAAAAGCTCTAGTGCATGATTTGCTTAGAACCACTTTTGTTTTCAAGTGATGTGCAAGGTTACATATTCTCCTTCAACATCTAGAGTAAAGTTAATTTAGTATTTTCATTTGAATGTTTGTTAGTGAATGATAGATCCGATAGTAGTGGTTGATGAAATTAAGCTCATACTTTTGTTGGATAGATGATTTTTATTCAATGTGCAAAGTTAGCCTGAGCTATTAAGTTGTGGATGCTTAACTTCAGTTTGGATAATTATTAATTCAGACATGAAAAACATTATCACCTCGTTGAAGATTGCACCCACTTTGCGTAGTTGTTCTAAGGAGGCGAAACAAAGTGTGGTTATTCTAGTTTCATTCAATCATTGCCGTCTCTTGAGTTCTTAGGCATAGCTTAGACCTCTAAACTCTTATTTTTTTGCATTTTTTTGGAAAATCTGAAATACCCAATGGAAAGAGCCTTCAATGCCAAAACCGTCTAAGTCCTTGGCTTGTAAAGAAATTCTAAAGTAAGTCCCCTTGTGATTACCAGCAAATCACAACGCCCACTGATCTTATCCACACGTCATGACTTGACTAAAGAAACCTTGGAGTTGTTGCACAATCTTTTTAGCACTGACAGTAACTTTTCAAGAGAGGATAAAGTGTCCTTAGGCATTTTATTGTGTGTTCGGTGGGTATTAAAATGCACACCAACAAAACCTTATATGAATAAGTGTGGAAAGAATGCTACAACAGAACCTCTTCATGTTAATGCAGAACAATCTCAAGGACTTCAGAAATACCCAGGAAAAACCACAATATTTGTTTTCAAATGGACAGACTATACCCACAAAAATAGAGAAAAGAACACAATATTTGTGGTTGATACAGGATTGCAGATGGGCGAGGGATGATTCTGTATCATGTGTAATAACTTTCAATGGGGTTAGGTACATGATAATTAATTTGAATCGTTGAAGTATAAGATTTGCCATGTGTTGTCCAATATATATGTGTAAGTTCATTCTGACTTTCTCTTCTATAGCTGCTCCCTTGTACTCAGTTGCAGGCATGGTTAAAAACTTTCAATAGGGTAAGTGTGATGAATTGTTTAATTTGTTAAAGTATAAGATTATCCATGCTTTGGTGTTAGCTCTACGTAAGTTGTAGCTATTTGAGGTAGAGATTGATGCTGGCAAATATGCTATAGGTGTTGTCTTGCTACAAGGAGGTAAACTTGTTATTATTTGGAGGTCTTTACTTCAATTGTTAAGGGATATCATGGTGTTCACTCTATTTAAATTGTAGCTATTTGAGGAAGAGATTGATTTTGGTAAACATGCTATAGGTGTTGTCTTTCTACAAGGAGATAAACTCAAGGAGGCAGGCTTAGGCAAGCCTGGAGCAACTATCTAAGGCAAAATTTGGTTCACTTGATTTTTGTATTGTTCAAAAAAGCCTTGGGCCAAGTACTTGAGTTTACACAAACTCATTGTTGGCCAACCAAAAAGTTCCCAGGACCTCATTGGCTACAGATGCAACAAAATGACAAACAAGCAAGTGGAAATGACCACACTCAAGGTTCAAATTTCCACCACAATTTGCATTTCCACAAGAAATATATGCTATGCATTCTAATCATGTTATTAAGACTTCTCAAAACATGAGAAATCATTGCAAAACACCATGCACATTTGATCCCAATGTCAAGACATGCTAAAGTCAATAGTAGAGTTTACACCACATATGTGGGTGGATTATAATCCAATAAATGAATGTCCAAACTCATAACTAGAATTTTCTTACATACAAGGACTCAAATGTACTAAATTATACATTTCAATAGAAGTACAAAATGATAATTTGTTACATCTACAAGGTCATTAAATCTTTGCATGCACTCCAATATGTTCTAAAGGATTCTCGGACCCCAATGGTGATTCAATGCCAACCAATCATGTGCAACCTTTAGGCTCACCCCTCTATACTAGGAGACAATTGATTAGGTAGTCATTCAACATGCACACCACATATAGGTACAATACATGACAATCTCAATCAAATAACACAACACCCAAAAATACATCATATGAGGCTACTCACATGTGAGATTGGGGAAAGGACATACTGATCAATCATCAATGGGTACCTAATAAGGGATCACAATGACTCATTGGATTCATAATCTGATGCACAAGGAAGGGAGCATCATAGGTATGCTAATGGAGTGCCAACACTTGGTTTCACAAACTATCATAGGGAGGTTGAGGAGTATGCTCCATCCCATGGGGATCCTCAATGACATTGACATTGATCTCATGGATTGGTCCCATGCCCTGATGGTCATATGAAGTATCCACATGGGCATATGGAAGTGACTTGTAGGTTGATCTTTTTATGTGTTAAAATGTGTAACCCCATTCATTTTAATTGTTCACTTCTCATTACCTCTGGTTTGCCTTCATTTGCATTACAAATAGACGAGCATAAGAGTCGGTTGAACAGTTCGGATAACTAAGAGGGGGGGGTGAATCAGTCATCACAAAACACTTTTCCTTTCTTTAATTAATCCAGAGCAATCTTAAATCAATTAGATAATAATTAAAACACATATGAACATGAAAGCACTTAACAACACCATGCACAATGAACACCGGAATTTACGTGGAAACCCAAAATGGGAAAAACCACGAAGAATGCTAATTCTCAATTATAAAACACCGGTTGAGGTGATTTTTACAAGGGCTCACTGCCAAAATGCTCATTGCAGGTAAGGTTCACTGTCGGTGGGCTCATTGCCCGATTAATACATAAACATTTGATTACGAAATAAACAAAACATGAATTGATAAAGCTACATCTACATGTGCATGAAGTCAGTTCCGGTTAAGAGCACAATATCTATCTGCAACAGATTGAGTCAAGAATCTTCTGCCTACCTTCCTTGCACAACCTTTGCAATACATATTACTTCTTCCTGACACTTGCCTTTTCCTTCTCTGTTTCTTGTCGCACAATCCTTCGCACCCTTATCATAGTTCGCACACACCACACTTCTTGTTTGGTACCAAAAAGATGTTCTACATATATATATATATATATGTCCGAAGAACAAAATGAGTTGGCCTAGCAAAACATGTCGGCTTGAAGAATAACCTTGAAATATTCAATAAAGCTTGGCACGCTAGCATCGGACCCAAAGGATAGGTCGCACATAAAGATATTGTTACCACATTACCATGGGACCCATAAATAGGTCATACATAAGATAAGTTCATCACATAACATAATTACCAAAAGATAGCTAACTTAGAATTACATGAGATATATTCTAGAGTCGATGGGAACGCCACAACCAAGACCAAATCTTGATCATCATCAATTTCAGTATCAATCGGAGGAATGCAATTAGACATATCGAAACTTGTAACATGCTACATGAATGTCCGGATAGCAAGGATACCCGGAATAAGCTTTTGGCATAACAACCAGTATCAAAAGATTAGTCTTCATTATTTTGCATTAACTATCTTCCACAAATGTCTCAAAAAGTACTACCATATCCGGATCAAGGATAACATCCACACTACACAACATTATAGCATACGATAGATCATAGGATAATCATTTTTGTATATCATCCGGAGCACAACCTTCCGGATCCCAGGTTTTGACATCAATGACAACAATCCCAAATCAACAACTTCTCAACAGAGTCCACACCACCAAGACCTAGAGTCCTTACAATCTAAGGCCACATAGTTAAAAACTCAATATGGGCATGGCACAAAAAACAAGGTCAAATCATGGACACCTATGGCCATAAGATTTCCTATTTTGCTTCCATGAGAGAATCTTGTTCCTACAAAATAAAACTTAAAAACAAGTTGGGAATTCAAATTTCTATATTTCAAGAAACACACTCAAACTTAGCAAATTTCAAAATTTAAACCCCACCTAAAATTTAAATTTCAAAATTTGAAATTCTAAGAATACCCTTTTACAAGATTAGGGCATGGAACACAATCTTGCACAATTACATATTTTTTGAAAAAATGCCATATTTTTAGTGTAAAATAAAAACTCTGAAAATTTTGAACATGGGAATTGTTAAATTGTGTTGGCGTTTCAAATCGCACCTCTGGAATGCGTCTGGAAACAGACAGCTATGTGCAGTAAACTGCTCTTCAAATTAGGAGGGGAAGCTCCATCTTTTGTTGAGTTGCATAAAGAAAAGTAATCTAAACTTAATTACGCCTATATTTTTGGTTCAGCTGCGAGAACACAAGGTTATAGAACACTAGATGTTGCGGCTGAGGTTTTCCCTTTAATGAAACTAGACAGCTACAACTTAACCTACGCTTAAAACGTTTCTACCCTCTCAAGTAAACACAGAGCAAGAGAGTTTAAAAATGGACAAGCTTGATTTCTGACAAAGATACTTAAACAAACTATTCTTCAACATACATTTTAAGGCAAGCTGAAAAAAAGATCATAAAAGTATTACGGAAATACGAGACTTTTATTTCAAGGCAGACAAAGCACGCTCAAGATTTTATTTTTACTCATACTTCTAACACAAAACAAATAGACGGAAATTTGAGATATTTATATCAGGGTAGACAAAGCACGCTCAAGATTTTATTTACTCAAGTTTCTGGAACAAGGATTACAACTTCGGGACAGCAAGTTGTAGCAACACGCTTGCAACATGCGATCAACCTAATTATAATCAATACAACACATGCACTAAACAAGTATTTGCAGCTAAAGAGGCATGCAAACTTGCTCTTTACACAAAGTGAACAACACTAGACGATAACAAAGAGAAGGTACTAAAGACACTTCTGTCTTGTTATCACAAGCCCGGTTCAACTAAAATGAGCAAACACTGCTCTTATTTATAACTAAGTAGAGGAGTAGGAAACCCTAAAATCTCTTTGCTTTTACAACTACTGCTTGCCAACATGCAAGCTTTATATCTAAATCTAGAAGAGATTAAAACATCTAAACCCTAGAAAGCTTTTTAAAAAGGAAAGTGCCAACTCGTGACAACTTGTTACAATATTTTCTTTCTATCCTCAAAGAATGGAAAAGATTTGAGACAAGAATAGAAAGAAAGCGTGGAAGATGCTTCTAGAAGAAAGCAGATTTAAAGCTCGATCACATCCACTAAAAAGCGGGCAACTTCATTTGAAGTAGGAATGTTAATGCTATTAATAGCAAAATGCCGCTTTTCCAAGATTTCTTCGCCATTTGTAATTGACTTCAAGAAATCTTCACTCTCATTGGCCGCTTTTTCGAACCTTGCTGACATCATGGAAATCATCATCATTCTCCCAACATTGCCCTCGCTGCCATGCAATATGTTCTGAAACTCACCTTGGACTACGTCAAGCCCAATGTAGGAACCATCCTCGAGGCAATACTGACAAGGAATTGCTGCAACTACTTCTCTGACGAACCTAAGAGTATCAACAACTCTTTGTTTATACGTTGCAAACTCCTCGGATATTCTGACATATGGATTCACCTTGAAAATATGACTTTCTTTCCACTCCAGGATTTGTCTTTTATGTTCTCTCGCCATTGTAGAGCCACAAGCCATCTCTAAATCTGCAATTATGATTTCGTGCATGGGCTTGAACTCGGCTATCAGCTGTTCAAAATCCTGGATACCTTGATGTAAATCATGAGCCTTGTATCTCAACTGGAAGACTTGTGTTAGGACCTCTTTTCCTCTGTTGATGATCTCTTCAACCCACTCATTAGTTTGTTTTCCACAAATTGTTAATGTATGGTAGCTTCGGTTAGATATGAATGACAGTGATGCAAGTATCACTGTCATTCATGAGTGATCGAAACTATCATACAGATTATGATATTTCTATAAGAATCAATTAAAAAAATTGAAATTATGATCAGTCATATTAAATTCTATCATTCCCGTGATTTTCTGTATTCATGTGAAATTGGAATTCTCTTGAAAGTCATACGCCATCATATTGAAGATTATATACGTGTGAGTATATACTTAACAAATGGTAAATGAGAGTAATTACCAGCCGCATCCTAAGGGACGCGTCCCATGAGTGGACGTGCCTCCACTTGTGGAGACACGTCCTCTCATGAGGCGCACCTCTTAGGAGGGGCGGACTTCTTCCCTTATTTATGATGGTTCCTCAATCGATATGCAAACATAGAAATCAGATAATGTTCTGCAATCAACACATTCACACTTAGTCTAAAATCCGGAAATCGAAGTTAGAAGGAAATCTGGAAATCAAAGTTAGAAGAAATTCTGAAAGTTTATTTGAAACTTATAATTGTTTTACTCAGAATTGAAACTTAGTTTTGCTCTTAGGTATTAGAATCCTTCTATTAGGAAAGATTTGATTACATTTACATGGTATCAGAGCCACGGTGTGTTAATCCAAATCAAATCTTAAATCAGATTGCTCAAAGAAATTCTTATTTTCTAAATCAAGTTCACATCACATTCTTCATAATGTCTATTGTGATCAGATTAGAAAAACATCTCTCAAGAGCAGATAATCCAGCATCACTTATGAATGAAAATATTAGGAAACCAGAGGCTAATCCTAAGAAAGTTGAGAACCTTGTGCTCTTCACAGCCCTTTCTAATCAAGTTTCTGACAACATTCAAAATTGAGTAATTGATAGCGGTTCATCTCGACACATCACAGGGTTCAGAGAACACCTAGACTCCTTAACTGAAAAATTTGATGAAGAAGTAACCATCGGAGATGATTTTGCATACCCTATAAAAGGGGTTGGAACATGCTCCATCAAATTGAAATCTGGGATTTCTCTACAACTCTCTGGAGTCCTATTTGTACCTGGAATTAAGAGAAATCTTATATCCATCTCTGCCCTTGAAGACAATGGCTATAGAGTCACATTTATGGATGGTAAAGTTCTAGTGTGGCCTAAAAACTCAACTATCAAGAAAGCTCTTACCATAGGCATAAGGCAAGGGTACCTTTACAAACTTTGCACTGAGGTTAAACAAGCACTTACTCTTGACACTATTGACTCAAATGAAATCTGGCATAGAAGACTAGGTCACCTTCATTTTCGTGCCCTACCTTCTATGGTAGAACTTGTTTCTGGCTTACCCAAGCTAAAACTATCTCATGAAGGACCCTGTAAAGGCTGTGCCCTAGGAAAGAATACTAAA
Source organism: Sequoiadendron giganteum (assembly GCA_007115665.2). NCBI lineage: Eukaryota > Viridiplantae > Streptophyta > Pinopsida > Cupressales > Cupressaceae > Sequoiadendron > Sequoiadendron giganteum. The sequence goes on along the minus strand of CM021100.1, from coordinate 140,979,078 downwards.
GGATCCTTCCAAAATAGCCTAAGTAAAACCCTTAATGTATTAGAACTGGTTCACTCTAATCTTTGTGGACCCATGTCTGTACCTTCTAAAGCAGGATTTCTCTACTATGTCATATTTGTAAATGACTTCTCTAGGAAAACCTGGATCTATTTCCTTAAATGCAAAGAGTCAATAGAAATCCTCAAAAGGTTCGAAGAGTTTAAAGCCCTCACTGAAAACTTCTCCGGAAAGAAAATAAAAACCCTAAGGACAGACAATGGGAAAGAATATACCTCTGAGATTTTTAAAGAATTCTGCATGAGTGCAGGAATTAAGAGGGAGTTCACTGTTGCCTACAACCCTCAACAAAATGGGGTTGCTGAAAGGAAAAACAGAACCATTGTAGAAGCTGCCAAGGCAATGTTATTGGACCAAAATATTGAAACATCTTTCTGGGCAGAAGCCTCTAGGACTGTTGTCTATATACAAAATAGATGTCCTCATTCTCATCTTGATAACAAAACTCCTGAAGAAGCCTTTACCAGTTTAAAACCTGACATTAGCCATCTTAGGATTTTTGGCTGCCCTGTCTATATTCATGTACCCAAAGAGAAGAGGTCCAAACTAGAACCTTCTGGAAAGAAGGGAGTATTTGTGGGTTATAGTGAAACCTCCAAAGCTTATAGAATATTCATACCTGGGCAGAAACAAATTGAGTTGAGCAGAGATGTCATCTTCGAAGAAGACATTGCATTCAAGAGGGCCAGAAGTACAAGTGAAACAAAAACCTATTTCCCTGGGATACCTGAAATGGAACCTGCTCCTAAGATTTAGAGGGAGCATCCTGAGGAAATGTCACTTGAACCTCCTACCACTTCAAATGAGGACACAAATGACATTGGCAGAAAGAGACCACTTTGGGCCAGGAAGATGATCAAAGAAGCAGAGGATCTGGCAGCACCTAAAGGAACGTTCAGGGAGAGTAAAAGACCCAAACGATTCTCTAGCTATGTTGCTTTGATGAACAACTTCATAAACTTAGAACCTACCAATGTTACAGAAGCCTTCAGACATCAAGCTTGGAAGGATGCAATGACAGAGGAGTACCAGTCCATACTAAAGAATGATGTATGGGACATAGTGCTTAGACCTAAAGAGAAATCTGTTGTTTCTTCTAAATGGCTCTTCAAAATCAAGCATGCTGTTGATGACAGCATAGAAAAACATAAAGCACGTTTCGTGGCTAGAGTTTTTTCTCAAAAGGAAGGCATTGATTATGAAGAAACATTTGCATCGGTTGCCCGCTATACATCAGTAAGAACAGTGTTAGCCATTGCAGCAGCTAAAGGTTGGAAGGTCCACCAAATGGATGTGAAAACTGCCTTCCTAAATGGAACCATTGAAGAGGAAGTCTACCTGGAACAGCCTGAAGGATTTGTGATACATAAATCTAACTCTCATGTGTGTAGGC